>SNQJ01S0035824.1:14290-59501 GCA_010110895.2 Picea sitchensis | reverse complement strand
GATGGGAACCTGGGCTTGAGCATTGCTTATGTGTCTTGGAGGTCCTAACCATTGCAGGGTAGGATGGAGGGGTAGTCAGTTTTATTTATTGTTGATTGATTTTTGTGTAACGAATCCAGTGCCATATCAAGAGTCTCGGCCCCTTTAAAGGCAGGGTTCCCACTCTTGCGACACACTTGACGGAGATTACTAGTTTATGCTTGAGCAGTCGACCAGGAGCCTATCTGACCTTCTCTCTCTCCGGAGCAGCGAACTAAGATTAAATGCCCTGTTTTCCTATGCAGAAATAGTAAGATCTACTACTATGGATTCTTCCCTCTGTGTTCGTACTGTGCATAACCCAGTATGTCGTTAAATGTTTGCGTTGTGTGCCTTATGTCTCTGGTCCTTTATTGCTTGTTGTTACTCGTTGTGTGCCTTCAGTCTTCTTGTGACGAACATCGTGGTTGCGTCTTGTTGGTTATCGAATGGCGACGTAGAGTCAAGTGTGTCTGTTACTTCTACGCGCGTGCATACACCTTAACAAAAATAAAAAATAAAAAAATATTGCACCTGTTGACAGAGTTGTTGTCGTAACGAGGAGGTCGTTACAACAAATGACTTTGTAGCATTGTCTTGACTGAGACATAGATGAAAACATAGTGCAGTTATCACTGGGGAAATATTTGGGAGAGTTGAAGGAGTGTGACAACTCATAGGATTGGTATGACTCAGAGACAAGAAGATTACCCAAATTTAAGATGAGATGAAAACAGGTTCCATGTTCAAGTGTGACAACAAACAAATTCCATAATTATTTCCAAAACTTGACTCACTTCCTTCAAATTTCCCCCCACCATGGATGGCGAGTACCTCTTTGTTTTTTAACAAGCTTGAGGGGGATAAAAATGTTCGGTATAGCTCATCTTCTATGAGTCCCTCATCACATGTTTAACGAACCTAAAGAAGGAGGGGTTTGGTCCCGAATGGGTCCTTCAATGAATAATTTTATGATCCCAAAGAAGGAAATCTTGGTGGTATTTTCATGTTTAGAGAGTCTAAAAAGATCTTAAAGATGACTCCAAGGGTGTTCTTTTTCGCAAATTTAGTCCCCCAAGCCTGAAAACGTGTAAAACAATACAAGGGAGAACTCTTCTAGTTATGATTGACTAAAGTGTTCCTTTTTCATAATTAGTCCATCCAATCCGAAAAAGTGTTAAATGTATACCGAATAGATGCCCTTTGAAACCTTTTAACGACTGTGAAAGGAAACAATCTCACTCGACAATATTTTCATGTTTAGGGAGTCTGGGAAGAGTTTAAAGGAGACTCCAAAGAGTTATGTTTTCATACAGTTTTTACGAGCCCAAAAAAGTGATAAAATATGCTCAGTTGTACTCCAAAGAGTTCCCTTTTTATATAGTTTTTATGATCCCAAAAAATTGATAAAAATATGCTCGGTTGTCTACATTTTTTAATGAGATTGATACATAAATTAAACTATGCTCGAGGTTAACTATCTTTTGGGTGGATTGTTTGTTGATTTTGGTGACTAGAATTTTATGTTGTATATATGTTTTCTAAAGATATTAGGTTGTTATAAAAATTTCTGAAAACACTACATAACATCCCTCTATTCACCATCAAAGTCTTGCTTTAATCATTGGAAGTTTAACTAGTCATTGCTAGTTTTGTTTCCAACATATTGTAATTGATTTTGGTAAATAAGTTTGCAGATATTATATCATTTGTTTTTGATATATATATTTCCATACTTCTACAATTTGGGACAACAAGTTTCCTTTTTGAATCCCCTTTGGTTTTGAGTCATCTATCACTAAATATTGTCTTCTTATGGGCATGCCTAACTTTGTTTTGTAGGTCATCATCTTTGGAAACAAATTACCCTCTCATGAGACTCTTTCCCAAGATTCATCTCGACATTTAACCTTGACCTATAGGGGCATATTTCATGTCTTACCACTTTCCATCTCAATCCCCCTAAGGTCACCCGAGATTCCCCCCTTGTGGTGATTTCATCATCACTAAAGTGAGGGGAATGTTTATCTAAGGTGATTGTGGGTAAATAATCCCATAGTTGTCACACCTTTGTGGTTTGGGTTGGGATTTTCCAAAGATACAATCTGTGCAATAACAAGAGGAAAATGGCTAGTGCTATCTCTTGGATGTTTGTTTCTTGGAAATTGTGGTGGAATATTCTTGATAAGTAAGGTTTTTTCATGTTATCTCCAAGATTAGGTAATAATTTTCTTCAATTGTATGTTTTTCTTATTGATTTAAAGTTTAATTTTTCAAAAACCTTGGAGGAGTATAAGGGCATACACCCTCCATTAATATCTATCTTTGTTTTCAATGAAAAGACTATTTTGCAAAGGTTTCTACAAGGCGTAAAAGTGCTTACACCCTTGTATATTTACCTTGATAAGGTTTGTTTTCTCTAGGGAGTAAATGAATTACAACCCTAGACAAGTAATAAACCATAGTTCATAAACAAGGGACTCCATAACCAAATACACAAGGCACTAATATTTTGCATTGGAGATTGAATATTATGCATTAGTAAACATGATATCAAGGAGATTGAAATGCTTAAGTTTGGAATTTAATTTTACATTATTTAAGCTATAGTGTTCCCTAAAAGCGTCTTGATTAGCCAAGTGATTTATTTTCTGTAATAAAATTTAAGCTATAGTCAATAGGGTTGCAAAAAACTCATCCTTTTTTATTCTTTTACTCACTCTTCTACCGCTGAAATTCACTTGTAAGCCTTGGTAATTGTTCTATTGGTTAATACTTATTGTTTAGGTGGTTTACTTGTTGACTTTAGTGGCTATAAATCGTTATTGAAGAATTTTTTTTCTACATACACAAGGTTTTTACATATCTGGTTGATAACACTTAGTAACAACCCTCTAATTGTTATCAAAGTCTTTCTTTAGTCATTGGAAATTTGTCTACTTGTTGCTAGATTTATTTACAACACCTTGCAATTGATTTTGATGGTTAATTTTTCAGTTGTCATAACTTATTTATTGCTGATATATATCTCCATACTACTACAATTTTTGGACAATAAGGTTTCTTGTTTATTTCCTATTGGTTTTGAGGCTTTATTTTCCATATATTGTCCTGCTTTGGGTAGGTTTAACATTGTTTTATAGGTACATGACCTTGGCACCCTTAATATACTCAAAAAACCTATTCTTAGGCCTCATTTCCACTCTTTACCTTGACATATAGAGGAACTATCCAATCAATTTCCACTTTCCATCTCAATCCCCCTAGGGTCACCGAGAATCCTCCCTTGTGATGTAATCGTCCTTCACTAAAATGAGGGGGGAATATATTAAGGTGAAATTGATAGTTGTTCCTAGTTGTGCCTCAAATTTGTGGCTTAGGTTGGGCATTTCCCAAATTACATATTGTGCGATAACATTTTTGGCGTCGTTGCTGGGGAGAATTTTGAATCCTTTCCAACCCATAACCAAATTTGGAAAGTCTATCCCAAATCCTTTCCCATATATTTCCTGGAGACTCCATTTGAGGGAAGTTCCATTTTTAGTTTTGATGAATTTCATGTAAGTTTATCTGGTGACTCCATTGAGGTATTATCCTAAGTAATGGAAGCAAGTCTCTATGGCACTTTCATGAGGAATACAAAGCTTTGGATGTTGAGTCTATTTATTGGTATCCAAATAAATTTCCACCAAGATGGTGGGATGATTTCCCAAAGTTTGATGGTGATCCATATTTTACCATTGCATATTGTCGAGTTTACTGAATTTGTTTTATTCCAGGGTACAAAACATGAAGATGTGGTAGTAGGGTTTTTTCTCTTGTCACTTGAGGAAAATAAAAGGGATTGGATCAGACATTCTTGTAAACCTAAAAGTGTATATTCTTCAACGATCTTTATCTGAGAATTCCTTAAGTATTGGGGCCCTACAACTTAGAAATTTGAAGATGTTATTCAAGACCTCGAAGATGCCTTTTTGAGACAAGGTCTTCCCTTAGACCCTACTTAAGATTTGATGGAAATGATTATTCAAAGGATTGTTGAGAACAGAATTGGGGAACAAAAGGATGAGAATGATGATGAAGAACATTTTGAGGATCTCAAGGAAAAGATAAAATAAGATAATGAGTTTTGTGAACAATTACTAGAGCATCGACACAATAAAGACTTCTTGGTTAGTTTCTACATGAAAATAAGAGAAGAGAACAACACTATTGATGCATCCCCCCCCTTCCCTCTTGGGGGTTATACGACTAGTTGATCAAGGATATTCACAAAGATGAGCCAAATTGTCTCTTTGGGCTCCTGTTGGAACAAAAAATTACTTTACAGATACCCCTTTTTCTCCTAGGCAAGGTCCTGTGAGACCCACAGACTCTTGTTAAGCCCCTACTCCCTATTTGGAAATTTGAATAAAAATAGGATTTAGCTCTCTAGTCTAGGGAATTTTACCCATGTGACCATGGGCTATGACCCAGGGCTTAATCTCCTCATTTATTCAGAGTTTCGGGCTTCAACCCTTTTGACAACGACTTCACCGTTTTCTCCGAAACGCGAATCCCGAATTCTCCTAGATGATCAATGGTCCTTTATCTCTCCCACAACCAACGAATGAGATCCTCTTTGGATTTAGGCGTTCAGGCGTTTTGAACCCTCCAACACCTTTCTCTCCCGAAATACTTTGCACCCCGAGCCTTGGATCGAGCGCCACATTCTCCTTCCCCATGCTCACTCTTTCACAACACAAGGCCTCCAAAATTCTTTCCTCCAGAATGAATGATTTCTTCAACTTTCTCCAAGGATAGTGCCTTCTCCCTTCCTGCGAGTCCAACTGTTTGGGGTCTTATATTACGGTTCTGGGAAATGTTATCCCTCCCGAGCTTGAATTATTTAAAACTCAAAGGGGCTTGGCCCTCTAAACTTCTCTCTGCAAGTCCAAATGACTTGTAATCTTCCTGCGTTGTTGAAAGTGCTATTTATCCTTAGCTTAGAATCACTCAAATATCTAAGGGTCTCTTCTCCTTTTGTTCCTCAAAGGGATATGTGTGCCCTCTTGGTGACTTCTTCTCAAATCACTCCTTGCTGAGATTACAAAGTATTCATCAACTCTGCGAGTGTCCTCCTCTGATACTTCTCTTCTCAGAAATTGAAATATATTTCACCTGTGCATACCTACACCTACTCAACGCCCTCCTGGAAGAGCTCTACAAAGCCTCCAATAACTCTATGCTATGCTTAATCCTGCGCAAAATTTCCTCCAGGGTATTCAGTAACCCTTTCTCTTTGTGCCTTCTCTGCACAATCTCTCCTTCAAGGTATTGTGCAACCTTTAGGATCCTTTTGAGTCTGTAAATGTTTTGGTGTTCTCTACTGGCACATTCTCTCCTCTGACGAGAAAGAGTTCAGATGCACACTCCTTGCACTGGCTACATAGGTTCCAATAATCTGTCGTTCACTCCTTGCATAGCTTAAAGAACCAAGAACAACTCAACAACTCTCAAACAGATAGTGGAATCTATATTCACCCTGCAGATGGAAACTATTCATACACATCTACAACATACATTCATGTAAACACAAATGGAGTTCATAAAGAAACATTCACCACACAAGGATTCATAAATAGGGAAATCTATTCTTTTATATTAAAACCAGAATACTAATTACAATGTGTGATCTCGGACTGCAATAGAGTCTCAACTCTTCTCTCCTCTCTTGAGCTCTCTACTCACTCATCTACCCTTCATTTTAGATCTAATGAATTTTGATACAATGAGATTTTTACAAAATAGGGTTCCTTGAGGTTTTCCCTCCAAACTACACTAGTGGTGTCTAATCACCATTTACAATGCCTAACTACTCATGCAGATTACAATGAATGCACATCTAGTCTGAATCGGATATATATCATCCTTACAGCTAGCTATTAAATTTGACTCTAATGCCCGCCTGCACAAAGTCATCAACTCCACTCTTCCAACCTTTCAACATTTAATGGCTTTAATTTTACATTTGAAATTTGAAAATGAGGGGAAAATGAGAGGGTTGGCACCTCTCCCCTCCTTGAATGCACTTTGATGTGCTAACAACTGGTGCGCTGCTGAGGTGGAGTGATGCTCCTGCATCATACTCCACTGCTACGAAAATTCATGAGCTCTTGCTCATGAGCTTCCCAACTCTATTGAAATCCTCCTGGATCCCAAACTTTCCTTTGGAGTTGTCCACCTACTCCTCTTATATGTTTTTGTTGCTTCCCTGTGGTTCTTGCAGATCCTCCTCTATTCAGATTCCTCTTGCTAACAAATTCATGTGTTCATTTCAACATCATCTCTCTTATCTCTTGTATCACCTCTTCCAGCTGCTATGTTGGTTGGCTCCTTTCATTCAGTTTGTTCTGTCGCATCTCCTCATGCTAATCAAAGGATAGATCAACCTGATCTCCCATGATACCTTCATCTTCTGTGGCCTTGACTTTCCACTTCCCTGTAGACTCAAATTCTGCAGTCTCCTCACTGAGCCGCTTCTCATCTTTCTCCTCTGACATATTATCCTTTGCTAGTTCTCCTTTTGGTGCACTCCCATCTTCTTCCAATTTCTCCCCAGACTGGTATGCTCCTTCATCTGTTTCCAAATTAGCTTGTTGGATGTGTTGACTTTTCACTATCACCCTTCTCTCCAGGGCTTCCAATTATTCACACAAATAAAAAAAATCCATGTTGTTTGCTTCTTCTTCTGCTTCAAGTTTCAGTGATGCGGTCACCTCCTGTTTAACTTCCTGGATGAAATTTCTGAGCCATTCCTATGAATTCTCTTCTTCTTATGTTACTGCTCGGGTAGATTTTGATGTCTTCTCATTCTCCTCTATGGCAGTCATTGTTGGTTGTCTCTCCTCTGTTGCATCTACAGTACATAAAATATTGTCTTCACAAACATTTGGCCTCATGACCGCTTCCTCGGATGCTTGCTGCATCACCTCCTCATCTGTAGTACATGCACTGGCCTTTGCTGGGATAATTGGAAGGAATATTTGAATTCCTCCAATGATCAGAACACACCTCTGATCCTCCTCCATCAACACTCCTTGCTGATATGAACTCTTAGCTGAGTTCATGAGACTTTCAGATAGTTTCCTCTCCTCTCCCTTGCTCACCTAGAAATCTGGGACTTCTCCTCTGCCCTCCTGGAAGTCTATGAGATATTCAGATGATATCATCTTATTTCCCACTTGGAAATCTGAAGTTTCATTACTGCCTTCCTAGCAGTTCATGATATCCCCCATTGATCACAGTTCATCACCCACCTAGCAATATGATAGCTCAATGCTTCCCTCCTGACAATCTATGAGATATCTACTTGATCTCTTCTCCTCATCACTGAGGTATTATACAAATTATGGCTAACAAATGAAAACTTGGTTGTCATCTATGTCAATGAGGGTTTCAACATGACTCAACCACTTCTTCAACTCTTGGCGCTGCCTCTTGGAAACCAATTGTTGGATAGGCCATTTTACTCTCTACTTCATTTTCCACTCGTACCTCTAGCGTACCTGAGACTCTTGTTGCATTCTCAACATTAGTATGTCCATTTCTACTCTGATTTCCTCAAGCTCTTTATCCATCTCTGCCTTTATTTTCTATTGGCATTCCTTTCCTTGACCATGCTTATGGCCTTCAGTAGCCATCTTCCTTCTCTGTCTTCATCCCACCTGGTTGTCTATTTTCCACTCTGCAACTGAGATTGTCTCGAGTTTCTCCTACAACCCACCTGGCTATCTATTGACTGTTGCACACTTGCAAGAAATCACACACAGAGCATCAACACCTTGCCTTTCCCTTACCTGTTATCTATAGGAGAAACCTCTGATACTACTTGATGATATTGGGCTACCTCTTCTTTCCTACAGAAATCAATTTTGTGGCTTTGGTACCATTATCCTTCGAATTTTTGAGAGAGAGCCTACCCGAGATGCAACATGGGAGGTTTCCATTTCCTATTACGTAGTGAAGTCATTATGTGATGTTGTGACAAAGAAATATGGTTTCTAGGAAATCATTCCAACCCATAATCGATAATTCTTGATTCCCAAAGAAGTCTCAAAACTCACTGAATATCAATCCAATGATGATGAATACTTTCTCAGATAAAATTCCAAAATAATAAGAAGAGAAAACCATTGATGATAATATCTTTGATAAGAAAGGATTTCAGGTGCTTGAAGAGATCACTGAAGAAGGTCATACTTATTTGCTAGCACAAGATATTGTTGAGACATGTCACAGAGTAAATTCCTTCTGTGCCATGATAGAAGAAAACTACGTCCTCAATGATGAAGGATCCATTGACAAAGAATGTTTCCATAAAGTGTATCATGTTGAAGACCCAGTTGAATCCGCTCAAGATTTTGTTCTCCCTGCGCATGAAGACGAAGAAATGGTTAGTTCTAGTCATACAAATGGATTTATGAAATAACCTTTGGATGTCGTTGATGAGAATATATATGACTTATAAATGTAGGGAGACATAGATGGGAGGTTGGTTTCTCCAGTTTTGATGGAGATCCCATTTATGACATTGATGGTGGCATTTGAGTGAAGAATGATAAGTTGTTTCCTTCATAATGCTTGTCTACATGCTTATATAGTTCATTTGTTTGGAAACATGATGATGATATGGTAACATATTTTTTTTATCCACCCAAGGAAGACTGGTTGCAATACACCTATGTTTATTTCCAACCTTTCCTTTGGGATTATCATTTTGATAACTCATAACAATCACCTGACGAAAATTATCCATCATCTTTTCACTTGAATTTTGATGAACATGAGAATCTGGTCAACCTGGAAAAATTGGAGACTCACACTACTCAAAAATAGTGTTTTCATCCTGGGGATATTTGCAGGGATTTGTATATGAAGAAGAAATAGTTTCTCAGTAGTGGGTAGATTTATTTCTCCATATATGAGGTTGCCCCTTACCTCTTATTTCCTTCTTTGAGCATCCATGCAGTTTTATTTCGATCTCTCATCTCCTCTCATTCTTCAAGAAGCAGTGACCATGTGAGTGAGGAAGAAGATGAGCCATCATCTATATACAGTATCCCTATTCAGAGATGGTTGGATCAATATTGTGTCCATTCTTTCCAAATGGATTGTCTCCCTCCAACCCGCCTCCATGAGTTATTTCCTGTGATTGATTATATACTCCTCCATATTCATTATTATTATGTGCTTAATTTTCATCGATATATTTTATAATCAAGCACTTAGGGAAGCACTTGGGAGAGATGTTGAGCAGGCAGTTGCAATGGTTGTATGATTTCACCTGACTTCACCTGGCACTTGATCTCCATGGGCCTTGTGCACCTGTTAAGTAGGTAGGTTGTTTTTATTTCTTGCATTTGCATTTTGTGTGTTCATCCTAGTGTAGTTTCATTTTCTTTCATATTTTCCTTTACATGTTGCTTTATTTTCATTTCTGCATAGTTTCTTACTACATTTTCTTGAATCATATTACATGTTAGTTAGAATGTTTTTTGAAAAATACAATTTTTTTTTTTTAAAGAATCATTGTCAATTTTTAATATTTGATTATATGAGTAAGCGAGTGAATGCACCACCCTGAGATATACCAACATGTTTTTTTAAGTGTGTGTAGGAATAGGTATTACCAGGAGATTATGATATTCTTATGTACTCTACATCAAGAACATACAAGTAGAACCATATATTTACCCCAAAGCTAGGGGTAACTAAGGAGATGTTGTTTTGAGGCATGTAGGTTGAAGATATGGAGTATCGAGGGCTAGTTGAGTGGGCAGAGCCCCTCCTCTTACCACAAATAACCATTGATTAACAATAACAATGTCCACCACACCATCTTGACCCACAGAGGACAAAGGGTCTTGCCTTCGCTTGAGGTAACAACTCTAGTCTCGTGGTAAGTTCTTGTCCCACAGAGGACAAAAGGTCTTGCTTCATGAGGTAACAACTCTAGTCTCGTGGTAAGTTTTATTTTAATAATTGAAGCATTTTAACATGTTACAAAGGGTCCTTTCTTGATTTTGAAAACATTTTCTTAGAAGTTATTCCTTTTGCCTCATTTCACCTTGGTGGTTGACATGTTTTCCTAGTAGCTAGGTCACCCGCAGGAAAAGGGTTTCTACTAGGGGGTCCCCTTGAAGGGTCATCGTAACATCCCCATCTGTATTCACCACTTTCCATGCTTTTTTCCCCTATGTTTCCTCATTTTTTGTTTTTTCATGCTTATTGACCCCAAGAAGGGATTGTACCTCTTTTCATGGGAAGAAGGGGATAAAATACTAGAGAGGTTGTAGCTGCAAAAATATAAGAGCCATAAATTATCCTCTATATCCTTTCCCTAAGGTATTGATCATAATGAAACGTTTTTCCACAAAAATTCAAGGACCTCTCAAAAATAAAAACACATAATTAATAAATGTCCTTCTTGTTAAGGGAATGCATTCGCAGTGTCTTTTAATTTCCTTGCACATGGAACTTTATGTGTTCTTAGATACAAGTGTAATTGTGGTGATCCATACTTTCCACTGTACATAGCACTCAATTTTTTGGACCATAATCAATTAATGGCAAATAAAGGGCTTGGAAAAATGTTTCATTGCAAACTAGGATGCAACACACTCTCTACAAAGGCACCCATAAATGAGACAATATGAGCCCTTGTATGTCAAGAAGCCCATTTCCCAAAACTCATACCCTTATTCACCTCATACTCTTTTACATCACTTATAGAGGGTCTTCTTGGTAAACACTCATTGAATTAGGGATTTTTCTACCCAATAGGGCACCATGACAACCCTCACATACTTAAATTTGGAAACTTGTATAAGGTCTTTGAGAATTTGTTTAATTTGAAAAGGGTGGATTTAATGCACATGTTTGAGTGTTTCTTTTATTAAATTTGGATTACTTGGAATGATACATGTGACTTGTGGACCCTTGGAGATTGCACTTGTTTTCCTTTGCAGAACTTTTCTAGGTGTAATATTTTCCATGAAGGATTGTGCCATTTTGACCTTCATGGGGGCTTGAAAAAACTAAGGATGGATGTTATGTCCCACAGGATGTGAATAGGACCTCAGATCCATTGCACACTTTATATGATGGGCGTTTCCTTTGGATGCACTTGGACACCACTAGGTGATGACATGATAGCCCCTTCCACTTGGACGTTGGCCTTTGGAGGTCCAAGATGTCACCTTCCAAGCCTTGTCGTCATGAGAGAGTCTAGGGTTTGTGGGATTAATATTTCTAGAACAAAGATGATGTGGTTTAGAGAAGGAATATGGATGAAATGACACTCCATAGAATGAGATATGGACACATGGCCTTTGGAGGCCCAATGACTTACATATAGAGGGTCAACATCTCACTTTTGAGGCCTAGCGTCACCTTTTAGTGCATGATGTCACCCTTCCAAGGGATTTCATTTATGTAATTTAATATTTTCAAGTTGTAAACTAAAAATAGAGGATATTGTCCTCCTTCTAATTTGTTGTTGATATTTGAAAGTGGACAAATTGGTTTTAGGTGACATCATATAAATAGAGGTCACCTCACTTTCATTTTATCATCATCACTTGAGAATTACATAAGATTCTTGGCTGAAATTTTCTCCTTAATTGGGAAATTCTATCTCTCTCTTTTTTGGTGCATTTTGGATGGAGTACTTATCTATTAGCAGAAAAAGGGTAGCACTATCTCTTGGATGCTGGTTTCTTGTCTATTGTGGTGGAATATTCTTGATAAGTAAGGGATGTTCATGCTATATCTTGGATTAGGTAAGGAATTTCTGCAATTCTATCTTTTTCTTCTTGATTTCAAGGTTAATTTGTCAAAACACTTGGGGGAGTATAAGGGCATACACCCTCCATTAAAATCTATCTTTGTTTGTCATAAAAAAGGCTATTTTGCAAAGGTTTCTACAAGGAGTAAAAGGGCTTACACCCTTGTAGATTTACCTTGCTAAGGTTTTCTTGATCTAGGGAGTAAAAGGGATTACACCTCTAGATAAGTAATAAAACCTAGCGCATAAACAAGAGAATCCATAACCCAATAGATAGTGCACTAATATTTTGCATTGGAGATTGAATATTATGCATTGGTAAATGTGATATCAAGGAGATTGAATTGTTTAAGTTTAGAACTTGATTTTACATGTTTTAAGCTATATTGTTCCCTAAGGGCATCTTGATTAGCCAAGTGATTTAGTTGCTACAATAGAATTTAAGATACATACAATATGGCTGCAACAAAATCATCCTCTTTCATTATTTTACTCAATTTTCTACCATTGAAATTCACTTGTAAGCCTTGGTAATTGTTCTATTGGTTAATAGTTATTGTTTTGGTGGTTTACTTGCTTATTTTAGTGGATAGAACTTTTTGCTGTAGGAAATATTTTCTACAGACATAAGGATGTTACACATATTTCTGATAACACTTAGTAACAACCCTTTAATTTCTATCAAAGTTTTTCTCTAATCATTGGTAATTTATCTACTTGTTGCTAGATTTATTTCCAACATCTTGCACTTGATTTTGATGTTTAATTTTGCAGCTATCATAACTTATTTATTTCTGATATATATCCCCATACTTCTACAATTTTTTGACAACAAGGTTTCTTTATGATTTCCCATTGGTTTTGAGGATTCATTTACCATATATTGTCTTGTATCAGGCAGGTCTAACATTGTTTTGCAGGTACATGACCTTGGAAAACTTTATCAACTCACAAAACCTATTCTTAGGTCTCGTTTCCACTGTTGACCTTGACCTATAGGGACACTCTTAACTCACTTTCCACTTTCTATATCAATCCCCCTAGGGTCATTAGGAAGCCTCCCTTGTGTTGGAATCATCCTTTACTAAAATGAGGGGGACATCTATTAAGGTGACAATGATATTTTTTCCCAGTTGTGTCTCACATTTTTGGCTTGGGTTGGTATTTTTTGAAACTATAGATTGTGCGATAACACACTGTTTTGGAAGGAATATGAGATTGTGTAACAAAATTTGATCTTAGCTCATGTGTTAGTATATCTTCAAGTACTCAAATGTGGAAAAGGTGCCTTGCACTATTGTAGTAATCCTAACAACACAGATACTGGTTATGCTAACAAGGGAGTAACTGATTCATGTCTGTTTCAAAGAGAAACCATGATAATATATAGTTCAAAAATTCATACTCATGATGAAAACCTTCCTGCAACTGTGTGATCACTCTCATATAGAGCTTGTTGGTTTTCAAAAGTTAAAGGAAGTTGCAAGTCAAATATGTCTTCTGAATGATATGTGTGATATATCTCCCAATTCACATAAATGTAAGAGATATACCAATATCTTTTCAGAATAGACCCATAAGGGAAAGGTGTTGACTAAGGTTGGCATATCAAAGAAACTATTATATCACCCCACTTCATAAATCACCCAAGTTGAAAAATCAATACATATATTATAAATCTTAAAGGGTGAATTCCAAACAAAAATTACAAAGGAAGTTGAAATCACTATTACTAGTGTGGGAAGTACAAGTAAACCCATTAGGGCTATGGAAGCTCGCTAGTAGTGGGGCTATGCTTGTATTACACTGAGGAAAATTCATTAGGGATATGGGAACTCATTGATAGAGAAGAAATTCCAAGAAAATACATACGAGGGACACACATCAACTTACAAACAATCAAGATTAATCCTTTGTGGCATATTATTTTCGTAAGATCTTTGGGTATGAATTAAATTAATAAAATAATCCCTTAGCATTTCATGGGAATTATTCATAAGATCATATTAAATGTTCTACTTTCTCATCTCTCAATATATGAATGAAGAGAAGTCAATCAAATGAGTATATAATATCTAACATAGGTGAATAAAGAGGTTCTGAATGAATACTTGATGAAGCCCGTCAAGTTCATCACATTGACCCAGAATTTCATCAAGAAAATAGAACAAGAATTAAATCTAGAAGTCACCACCATTTTTTTTTATGGAGAGCTAGATTTAGAGAAGATGTAGTTGGGAAATATAGAAGAGGTAATGAAATATTATGCACTCTGGAAGGAATATCATGATTAGATGGAAGAACATAAGACCTCATGATTGTTCTAGTTTTCTAACTGATCCATTTTATTTTTGTTCATTCTCTTGTTGTAACTAGAATTGGAATGTGAAGAGACACACCCTGATTGTTTTGTAACAACAGGAAGTTTCAAAATGTAAACATTCCCTCTTGTTTTGTAAAAGAGGAGACTGCAATTGAGACAAGGATTTTGATATGTGTTGTATCGAAACGATACTTTTATTGTACGATTAATAGAGCAATAGACATTGATGGAAATTCGAGATTCATATGTGTGCATATAAGACTTCTCTTCTTTTATATGTCTATTGTATGGATACTATGGATCATGTTTTTATGAATTTATTCTTTACAATGTTTTGTATGTTTATGTTGTTTGAATTTCCTCATTGATTACAACAAATGGTGTAATGAGTAGATCATACAATTAATTTTTATTTTTCTTAATTCACTGTTGTATTAATCCAATTATTTGCATATATGAATTTATTCTTTTGCAAGTAGTAATATTATTCATTGTACTCAATTCCGCTAGTCTTCTCCTGATCAGGATATCTTAGAATAGTCTAGAACTACATTTATAATATCCTTAGATAACATTATTCGGGTTTAAATTTAGATTTTAATTCATTTGAGAACATGTTTTTTCTCATATTCATATTTAAATAACTTTTATTTAGTTTGGAAACTAGGCCAACATATTGGTCCAAAATGCTATCCCAAATGAGAGTGGGTCTAATTGGGACCTACCAACAGGCGTTCTCCCTTACCTGCTTGAGAAGCCATTTGGACTCGTCAACACATGTGTGGGTAGGAAGGAAACATCAACATCATATCCAATACATGTCTTAATGAATGGAGACCCATATATATAAATCAATCTTGGAAATGGTGTGTGTATTGTAATTTCATAATATTACATTAATGACATAATTACTCCTTTGACATTAGTGACAATAATTCCAACATTTTTTACCTCAAAGTTCCCCTAATTTATTTTCAATATTTAGTTATTAATATCTTCATAAAGTACATTCCTTGAGAAGGTGTTGACATAAGATATTTAACATCCCAAATTAAGATACCAAAAATGAACTTTTTGTGGAGTCATCCATCAAAAGAAATGAACCCTATGTTATAACCAGAAGATCAAATACCCGAGGCATTGAAACTATAAGGTCAATGGAATCATTAGAAATTTTTTGTTGTCGATAACAAAGAGATGCAACATTGAATTAGACTTCTTAATAGAAGGATGTTGGAAAAGAGAGAATCCAAAAATGAATGTTCCTCTAAGGTATTATAGTTGGAGACCTTTGCAAAATGAGACAAAATGAATTAGAAGGCTTAAATGACCACTCCTAAATCTATAATTCCAAGGGGAAACCTAGTAGCTCAAATTAAACTTAACGTGAATCCAATTGAGAAATAAGTTCATTTATTCTTATTCCATAATCCAATCTATTGTATTGTAGGGTGGAAACTATGATTTCCTAAAGTAGAAGATAATAATTGGTTTTATAATGGGCCTAGAGTATGATCACCATTTGCATACCTAGATATGTTTCTTTCTTGGTCCCATATTCTATATGAAATATAGTTAGAGCAAACCATACATTGTCTTCCACCATTCAAACATATGAATTTTAACTATCACATGATCAAAACAAAAGACAAAATCATAAATGACACTATATGCATAATATATAAGTCCTCTACGGAATACAATTACCTTTTCCAAAATCCAAATTCATTAAGTGTCAATTATCATTACAAGTATCTCTCTCCCTCTCCAAAATAAATAACCATCATGCCTTCATATAAAAAATTGCATGAGCTATTCAATTAGGAGATCAACCTAGTCAAGTGAGAGATTCTCCAAGTTAAGCTCACACATAGCTTGGGATCATGACAATGCAAGATAATTTCATATAGTTTCCATATTTCCCCTTCCTATCCTCACACTTGGATTTGAATTGTTAAGGAAATGGGGGATAAAATATTTGGATCCAATTCATCATAATTTTGTCAATTTTTTTGATGGATTTGTTTATGGTTATAAGATCTAGATATTGTCATTTAGTATTTGGATCCTAATCTAGGATTCAATTCCAATTTTAAGGGAAATGGTTCCCATTGGAGGAAATGATTTTTAAAGGTTGGGAATTGATTCCTCCAATTGGAATTGATTCCTCCAATGGGAATCGATTCTTATTACCACCTTTAAAATAAAGTTAAAATCACATATAAAAAGTGATAAAAATGATGAGAAAGGGTGTGGGAAAGGTCTCTAGAGGACCCCATGCATTTTTGACTTAGCTAATGAGATGCAAACTAGTTTTAAGCCACACATTTTATGAGAGGCTGAATATTCAGAGGATTTTTTACTTGCAGTGATAAACCAAGGTTTTGGGGCTTCCATTATGCAACAATCAAACAAGGTCCAAGGTCCATTTCCAAGTGAAAGCATTAGTCTCTAGTAAAAATCCACCAAAGGAAAAGAGGTAGGTCACAACATTGAGCACTGAGAAACAATTGTATTAAGGTAAGTTCTATCTTCATTGTTTTAGTTAGACTTAGAATGTAGGAAGTTTCCTTCTATGTATGCTTGTTATCATACAAAACTTCCATGTATGCTAACGAGCATACACAACATAATTTGGAATTTTGTAACTATGTATGCTAACAATAATACACAAAAATACTTTGTAGTGTATGATTGTTTTCATACATATCAAAATAGCTCAGAAATTAAAGTCAACATTCAAACACCTCAAGGATCATAAATTTTTTAAACAATACTCATATAATAAAAGCTTCAAAGCTCAGAGCCCACACTTAAGCTATAACTGAAATCATGTTATCAACTTGTCATTGTCCAGTGTGCATCTGCTAGCAAATATTTCACTAGTTTACTAAACACTATCAATGGCCTTATGTAAATTGGTTCAATCTAGGCATGGATTTTGTGGTGGAAGGATTGGTGGAGGGAGAGGAAGCAATGGCCATAGTGAAAATTAATAACAACAACAAGAAAACCTATTGATTCTCCCTTGTGGAAATATGTGACCAAGATTGGGAAGAAGGAGAAGAAATGTGGTAGCAGTTACTTGTCGAATTACAATAAGTGTAAAATCATTTTTACAGGGTCATACACAAGGTGAAGGTTCCTTTTATTTTTCTTGAAGGTGATAATGGACTTCATCATTGGAAAAAAAAAACTCAAAAGGATGTGGATAGATTTCAAGTAGATAAATATGTTGTAGATTTAACCAAGGTATAAATGAGGAGTTGCAAACATCAACCACTCTAAAAAAGGGGAATGAAGTTCCCTTAATTATTGAATAAACCCACACTATAAAAAACCTTAGAACCTTGGCCAAGAGGATTAAAATAGGAGGGATGAATGAGATAGATAACATGGTTGCAAGAGTTGTATTTGATGTGGAATACCATTCAATGTAGTGTGGTCTCCATATTGGCAATACATGCTTAGGGTAGTTAATGAGGCCCCTAGGGGTTACAAGGGGTTAAAATTTGATAAAGAGCATACTACCCTTCTATGGAAGGAGAAATTGATTGTGGAGAAAGCATTGGAATTGGTGCATTATAGTTAGAGTGGAAATGGTTTCTCTATTACCTTTGATGGTTGGATTGATATCACTAATGGGTCATTGGTAAATAGTATTATAATGTCTCATTTTGGTCTATACTTATTGAGGGTAATATATGCTCCAAGGGAGGAGAATAACATTAAATGGATTTTTGAAATATTTTAGAAGAGATTGAGATTATGGGCACATCAAATGTTGTGCAAGTCATCACAAATAATGCACAGTCATGTAAATAAATTGGGATGATTATTGAGGCACCACATGATCATATTTTTTGGAAAGTTTGTATGGTTCATAGCTTAAATATTTAAAATTTTATGGAACTTTTCAGACTGTGAAATATTTAGGTATTTAAGGAGAGATACAAAAGAACCTCATGTAAAAATATTAGAATCAGATTTGAAAAATTGGATACATGGCATGTTGTACAAGTTCATTCTTGGGAAGAGGCCTAAAACAACAAGATTTGGGAAAGTTATCATTTGGAAATTCAAATTTTGGTCAGAAATGTTAAAGGAAGAAACAATGAGCATACCTGGTGAAGGTAGAAACAACAAGCAGACTTGGTGAAAGAAGAATTAACAAGCATACTTGGTCAAGGTTGGTGCATCTCACACAAAGATATTGGTTTCTCTTGCTACATTGGTTCTTGGTGGTGAGGATTAGTGTCTCTAGTAGATTGGTTTCTATGAATACCTATAAGAGTAGGTTGATGCCATTGAAACAAAGAGATTGGTGTCTACTACTAAGTTGGTTCTTAGTGGTGGGGATTGGTGTCCCCATTAGATTGGATTCTACCAAGATATGTAAGAGTAGGTTGGTGCCTACCAGGGCTTTTACTATTGGGTATTGATGTATCCAATAGGTTGGTACCTACAAATATTTGTAATAGTAGTTTGGTCTCTACAAATAATTATAAAAATAATTTTTTTGGTTTTCTCTCAAAAGAGTTTCCACATAAATCTTTCGTTCCATGTTCTGCAGTTAATAGATCTCATATGTGAATGTTTTCTTATGGTTGATGAATGTTTGAATAAGAAAAACAAATCTTATAGTGATTCACGACCCCTCTCACTATAAGTGTGTGCTAAACATTACCATGGATAAATATGTTTTTCATTTTGATTTTTATGCTATATACATGAAGGATGTGGATATTATTTTTGTATATCATTGGATGGCATCAAGTGGTACAATTAATATTAATGTGCAAAAGAAGTTTATGAAACTTTGGGACAAGAAAAAGAAAATCAAATTGTAGTATATGTCTCTCAGTAAACAAGAAGGAAACAAGGGTCCATATGAATAAGTCCCTATAGGGAAAATAATTACAATACCTATTGACACATCAAATGAAAATTCCAAGGTTAAATCAATAGAATAAGTTACAAAAAAAACATGAAGAAAATCCCTAGAAAGGGAATAAAAATGGGAAAAAATATAAGGAGCTCAATGAATCAAAATAACACCACGTTAAAAGTCCAAGAAAGAAGATCCAATTAATAAGGTTTTTCTATATCTCCAACCACAACACTTGGAGAAAAATATTCATCAAGGTAAGGGCATGAGTGTCCAAAAACTTATGGAGAAAGGAAACTGGTATGGAGGCACATGGAGGCCTGAGAACAAGTCATGGATATATTAGAGTAAGAAAGGGACCTCATGGAATCAAAGGAGAAACCATAATCAATATCAAGGTGGAAAGGAAGTATTTGGACCCCATTTTTACATTTCACTAGGATGGATGGATGCTCTTGCTTGGTACTAGTTGGCTACATTGCTTAGTAGGTCATGTTGTATGGATTCCTCCCATGTTTTGAGGATGAAGCATGAAAATGGGGATGAAATGTAGTGTACCTAGAGATAATAATATGGGGTACCTAGGGAGGTACCCAAGGGAGATAATAATAGATATGTGGTCACATAGTGTGAAATAAATAATTGTAAGAAGGCTTACTAGAAGGTTCTTTCACTAGAAAGCTTCTAGAAGGTTAGATAGAATTATAAAAATAAGTAGAAACAATATAATGAGAGGGATTATTAAGTATATTTTAATTTCAACAAGAATTTCTCGTGGAGTGATTTCCTTCCTTAAGTAATAATTAGTTGTGTTACCCTACCTCAATAGTTTTCTCTACAATTCTTGTGTTCATTCTTTTGTTTTCTATTGTCTAGATTTATTATTCTCAAGTTAATGGCTATCTAATATTTTTATATCTATTGAGTACACCACACCAAACATTTAGTGGGAATAGGTAAGCGATCAAATAAACCTTAATTTCTATTACTAGGCTTGCTAGTGAAACAAAGTAAGTATCCTCTAGTAAACCAAGCTTCATCTTCTTGCATTTTGGGCCAATACACACACCTATGTAGGTAACTATATTTCTATCACCAAAATTTCATGTAACCTTGGAGGTGTGGTCCTCTATGATAATTTTCAATATTTCATGTTTAGGAACACAGAGCTTCTCTATCTTGTAGAGAAACCCATTCTAGAGATGATAATTGGCCTTACTGTCACCTTCGTCTACATGAATTTGGACCTGTAATTGTTGAATCACATCTTTAAAGTCTCCACCTTCCACGTATATATATATTTGTATGCCTCATGGGTAAAAGGATCCATATACACAATAGTTACAAAATATATAATATTGGATATGGGTGACCTTCAAAGAGTGTCTAGCAACTTGTTAGTGTTTCCCTTCGTATATTTGATGACAATATGAAATTTCAACAAAAAAACCTATCCACTTGTTGTGTTTGGTTTGTTGAAGCTCACTCTAGGATTAGAAATACTATAGTGACTAGTTATCATTGTGAATAATGATTTCCTTTCCCATTAGATAATTTTTCCACTTCTTAACAACTTGAACCAAAATGTAGAGATTTTATCATACATAGGGTAGTTGGAGATTCCACCATGAAACATTTCAGAATGAAAGTATCATACTAGATTACTTTTCTCCATCGAGACTTCTCCCATATCATATCCATGTACATACATATCCACTTCGAGAGGATTTTGTAAATTCAGAAATGAAATACTAGTGCTTGATTTATTTTCCATTTCATCTCATCAAAAGTTTTTTGTTGATTCTTCCCCCACTTGAAACTCTTACAACTAGTTGTTATGGCATGAAGTGGTGTAGCTACAACTGGAAATTATGCCATAGTATTTCATAGGTACTGTTATTCTCCAACAAAGATCCTAACTTTAGTGACATTAATAGGAATTGGATCGTAGAGGATGTCATCCATCTTCGTGGGATCTATATTGAGTTCCCCTCCATCAGTCACATAATCCAAATACACCAATGATTGTTGAGAAAAATCACATTTTTTAAGGTTAGATAGTAATTAATGCTTTCTTAGAGTCTTTAAAACATTCCTAATATTCAAGATATGATCTTCCCAAGTATATATATAAAGAAATATATCATCTAAGTATACTATCACAAATGAATCTAGAAAGGAATGCAATACACCATTCATCAAATGCATAAATGTATCTAGTGCATTACATAAACCAAAATGCATTACCAACCATTCATATAGACCTTGCATTGTCTTGAAGGTGGTATTCCAAATGTATTATTCCTTAAATCATACCTAGTGGTATCCTAATTTGAGATCCAACTTGGTGAAGTACTTAGAATGCTACAACTAATATAACAAATCATCAATCTTGGGTAGAGGGCACCAATTCTTGAAGGTATTCTTGTTCAAAGCTATGTAGACGATACACATTCACCAAGTCCCATATTTCTTGGGTACTATGATGATAAGTGACCCACAAGGTGAGTTTTTTGGTTGACTTATTCCCTGTTCTATCAATTGTTGCAACTATTTCTTCACTTGATCTACTTCCAAGAAGGACTATCTCGACCATGCAATATTTAGAAATGGAGATTTAGGCAACATATGTATTTCATGCTCCACTTCCCTCTTAGGTGGTAACAATTTAGTATATTGAAACATTTCTATGTATCCTTGCAATAACTCCTTCAACTCAAGTTTCTTCTCTTTAGTACATCCATACATAGATGCATTTTCTTTTACCAATTCATCACCTCATTGATTCTCTCTTAAGAAAAGTAATACAAACTTCATACTAGAGCTAATCATTTTCTTGGATTTATTAGAACTTACCATAAATATTTTGTATTTACCTTTGTGTGATGATTATGAAAGAATTCCCATCCTTGATCAGGTGGTACTGGATTTATCTCCTCGTGAAGACTGCATATCTTATATACATGTAGGGGATTCCAAAAACTACAAAACACACACATCAAGTGGTACTACATCTACCTCCACTTCATTAATATATGGGTTAGGATGACCATGAAATTCCAATCCAATCTTTCTAAATAAATATTTTTCTATAAGTTTGGTGTATGGATTAGAATCGAATTGAGAATCTATCTTTATCTTCTTCATCTGGATCATAGTATGGAAGAGTTTAGACATCTCTTTATATTCCTTGTAATGAAGGTTATTCAGGTTCACCTCCTTTTTCATTGTAATGCAAAAAATATTTTCATCTAAATATAAGATGATCTCTAACTAGTTGTTTGAAGGCATGGATAGAAGGTTCTTCTTCTTGGCATTCATCTTATGTTTCTTTGGATTTAGCTTCCAATTATTATCTTTGGTGTGACCATTGATATTACAATGGTTGCAATGTTTGTATGGATCTTTTCATACATGTGCATATCATTTCCTTTCCACTTCTTTCCCTCATTAGAAGTATCTTGGTCATCTTTTTATTTGGAACCACTTGGTTTTCCTTTCCTATGTTCTATATTATCTAGGTACTATGCTTGCACACATGGATGATGTTAGGGGCTAAATTTCGTTCATGGGCTAATTTTCCATGGTTTTCCCCAAAACAATATTCGTTATTCTAAAAATGATTCACCCAAATTCTATAGGATAAAATTATTTTATCTTAAAAATCGCCAAAATTTTATACAAACTATATAGAATCCTTAGAAATTTGAATATTTTTACAAAAATATCACCAAAAATTTATAGTTGGCATATGAAGGATTACTAAGATTTGCCAAGGTTTCTACATTTTAAAATAATTTTCCATCCTTAAAAGCATCCCTTCTTGCACATAGGCCTCATCGATTGTCTTTGGTTTAAATATCATTACTTGATGTCCATAAATCACTATGTATATCCCCCATATACTTGAGGAGTATATCTAAGTTATTGGGAGATATACCCTAGATAATTACCATTTTATGAACTTAGTGCCATACCCTTGCACATGTTTCCCTTGCCTTTATATAAAGTGATGAAAATGGATCCACTGGCTATCTACATACCCTACAGGTTAGAAATGAGACTTTATGAGGGTTTTAAATACCTCCCACTCAGTTGATGGGGGACCACCCTCTAACCTACATGTTTCCATGTGGCTTTCCCATAAGGTTAGGTCATGGAAATCTAATTTTGGTGAGGAAAATGAAATATTTTAGTCTTCTCCTATGTTATGGACACTAAAATAAATTTCTAATTATTGCTACCAGTGATTAAACTTAATAGGATAAATCTCACCTTAGCAGGTTTTGATGTCCACTTTCCATTTTAACGAGATATTATGAATAAGTTATGACATCAGAACTTGGTTTCTCTTACTTTGGCCCTTTTTTTGGCTACCTTTTTTGTTTTTCATTATCTCTCAATTTCTCATCCAATCCAACTTGTAAGTTAGAGCTACCAACCTCCCTAACAGGTCCAAACATGTTCTCTATAGATTCCACGAGGAGGGCCATGTTGTGAGATATATCAATGATTTGTTCTTCCAATTTCAAAACTCTCTCCTTTGCCTCATCCTGAGGTTTGTTCCGACTAGACTCATTCTCCATGTCTATGGTTTTGAGACTTACTTCTTAAACCAATTCTTGGATATTTCAACTTCCCACAAAAATCCAAAGAAAACTAATCTAACACCAATATGATTTGTAAAATTCCAAGGATATTCCACTGGAACAATTTGTCACAATAGATCTTAAAATATTTTGAAATATTTTATTATGCAATTTATTACCTTAGATCTTAGATTCAATATTACTAATATAACATTAAAAATTGTGGAAATAACTGAAATCAAAATAAAATAAATAAGAAAATAAACACACCCTACACAAAAATGAACACTATATGTGACTTGGGAAACCTAATAAGGGAGAAAACTTATCTAGAAGGGGAGGCTTGCGCTTCGTTATTTTTTTTATCAATTATAGAATGGAAGTACAAAGAAAGGGGAACTCACTATGGAATTTCCATGGCCTGAATGGTTGCTACATAATATTATAACTCCTCTAGTATGCTTCAATATCCCACTCCTATATGTTATTCTCAACTATGGAACAATAGAAATACAAAAAGAATATCAGTTTGTCCTTTCCTAGTGGCCCAATATTTAACATAGTTTGATATCTATCTAGGGTCAGGCTTAAGGTTTTTTCATGACTCAAACCACAATTGGTGTTATGTAACACCCTGTTTCCCCCAGTCTATAAATATAACTAT
Source organism: Picea sitchensis (assembly GCA_010110895.2). Classification (NCBI taxonomy): domain Eukaryota; kingdom Viridiplantae; phylum Streptophyta; class Pinopsida; order Pinales; family Pinaceae; genus Picea; species Picea sitchensis. Next base: position 35,192 of record SNQJ01S0035824.1, on the reverse strand, counting down.
ATTGGCCAAGGAACTATGGCAAACCTAAAAGTGTGAATTTTTTATTTGACGAAGCTTTGTACAAAAGGTTGATGAATGTAAATTTTGTTATTTTAATAGAAAATGGTTATGTGTTGCATGACTACTAAAAGAGGGGATGTGCTAAGAGAAAACCATGAATGATATGAAAGGTGGTGGAGGGGACCTAGAATGGTTGCGTTAACCTCCACCAAACCAGTACCATGCTAGAATTAATTGCCCAGATCAGAACAACCCTTTGACTCAAGAATGAATTACAGTCGGGTTGGTAGGTGGGAAGACCTCCTCAAGAGTTAATGAGGGGATGGGGCAGACCACCCATCCGTAAGGCTTCCATAGCTAACCATGGAATGGGAATTCGAGACACACACAACCTTACTGAGGAAGGAAAGAAAGGAAGTGTGGTGGGCAGAGGAAGACCTGCGGGGAAAAATGCAGAGACAAGAGTGGAAACTCTCGGGTCTGAGGAAGGAATGGAAGAGGAATAGTGAGTTCTGATCACAAAAAATAGAGATTGAGCTAGGAGAAGGAGAGTAACCTTCATCCTTATCTATTTCTGTATTGGGAGAAGGAGAGTAACCTCTGTCCCAAACTTCCGTTGAGATGGAAGTAAGATATTGAATCTCAAATCATCATGGCTTAATCTTGGGGGTGTCCAGTGATGAATCCATTGGGAGTGATTGGGCCTATGGTTGGGTGGAAACGAGCATCCCTTTCAGTAGGTGCATCACGGTCTATGGTTCTAATAAGTGTTTTCTTTCCTTATGCTTTGAATTTTAAATAATGGATGCATGCAAGTATTTACATGTCTATAAAGGGTTCTTTCTCTATATAAAATGATTAATTTATGAGTATCTGTTCATTCCCTTGAGAACCTATATTTCTTCTTGAATTTCCATACGCCCAGTTTAATCACTCAAAGGCGCTTTCCCCAAGAATTTACATCATCGTTCCAGAGTTGGAGTAGGCCTCTAGGCATAGCTACCATTTTGGTAACCTCACAAGTTACTTTGCCTTGATTAGGAGCTTAAAGCTCTGGGAGTTGGGAAGGTGTTCCCTTCAGACCAGTAGTCTAGGAGACTTTGAACTTGTGCCTATTCCCTTAACCAAAAACCTGACTAAGAGAGGGGATTATAGCCCAAGAGTTATATGAATATCCATGTGAACTGGGTCTAGGAATGTTGGAGCTCAAGGCTCCAAGATGTCAAATTGCACAATAGTCAAGTTGAACCCAGCAATTTCTATGAACTGTTGATATATGCATCGAGATAGAGGGTGGGGAACCACTATGGAGCGCGAAGGTGAAAATAGCAGATGTGTTAGTTCATGGCCCACAATTTACCCTTTTTTTTTATATCGACAGGCTGGAATATCAACGATCTCAGTTAGACTAGAAGCGAGCTAGTGCTTTCAAGATTGCAGAGGTCGAACTCTCTGGTAAAAAGAACGCATGTTGGGGCCCCACAATTTATGTGAACCATCGATCGTCGTTGTCCTTTGATCTGAGTTTGACGTGATCCATGAAACAAGAGGAGTGTGTGGGATGATAAAATATTCAAGGAGATCAAGCTCAAAAGAGATAGCTCTTTTAGGAGTGCAGGCAAAATCTAGGAGATAGGCCCGTAGGAGGAGAAAAGGTCGAATCCTTCGAGCACTTAGAAAATATTCTAAGTCGGAGTAAGTCAGAATCTCAGGAGGAGGAGCGATAGTGGCCATTGGATCACAATGTCAAGGATCGAAAACCATTTGATCTAAGTAAGGTGCATGAACCTTATCACTTTGCACACGTGGGAGAAGAGAACTTACCAAAGTTTTGAAGTCTTGAAGTAATTTGAGGTCATCCATCACCAGGAGGTGAATTTGGACCACCAGATCCAGAGGGATATGTGGCAATGGATCGTTGAATCCGACAGAATATGTTCGAGGGTTTTCAATTGAAAGTTGATATTCCCAACCCCCAAAGACCCGAAGTGAATCTGGACCACCAGATCCAGAGGGACACGTGGCGACAGATCGTGTACTCCAGGGAAATCTGTGCCAGATTTTTCAGTTGAGATTTGAGAGTCTCGAAGTATGGAGAGCTAGAGAGCCGAAGTAAATATCAATCATCAGATCACTCGAAGTAGGATCCTGACCATTAATTGCCAGGAGATATGTGTCATCATATTTGCAGCTTAGGGAAATCTATTCGATATTTTTTTAGTTGAGATTTCAGACTCTCGAAGCGCGAAGAGGAAGAGATCCGAAGAAAATATCAATCGTCATATCATCTGAAGTAGATCTTAGTCATCATATCATCCAAAGTAAATCTCAAGCGTCGGATCATCCGAAGTGAATCTTAACTGTATGATCCATAAGGGACATGGCATGAATCTATGGACTCTGGGTAAAGACTCTGAGATCAAGTGGACACGTGTCAGTGGATTATAGACTTTGGATAAAATCCATTGGGAAAAAGGGTGAAGTTTGAGATTTGAGATCTCAGAAGTCTGGAGACCCGAAGGATATCTCGACCGTTGATCGAGAAGAGGGCCACATGACCATTGATATAGTTGAAAGGTCAAAAACCTGAAGTAGAAGCAGGGCTATTGATTTAGGAGAACAAGTGTCCACATATCGTCAAATCTGGAAGATTGTTGTATGGAGGAAAGAAGGGTTTGAGATTTGAAAAGTATGAAGTCCAGAATCACAAAGGAGATCACATTCATTGATTTAGGAGGGGCATATCTGGTGCATGGATTTGAAAAGGGAATATCTGAACCGTCAGTTCATATAGTACCTTCAATATCGAGAGATAGATGATCTCGTAGCATTGTGGGGATCGGAGGTGCAAAAACTTTAAAAAGTTGAGGGCGGGTCGCAATACAAACCCTGGTTTTGGAGAAAGGACACGTGGATGCTCGAGGAGAATTGCAGAATGAAAAGTAGTTTGGTTTCAAATCGCCTTTGGCCATGCCTGCAATTTTGTGTTTGCGTGAGGTCATCGCCCAAGGTCACTTCCGAGGAGGGGCCAAGATAAAAGGGGCTAACACCAACTCCGAGACTTCGCTGAAGTGTGAAGGAGAAGGTCGAGGGTATCATAAGAACTGCATCAGAAGCTAGAAGGGCCTGTGTTTGATTAAGAGTTGAGACTATCAAGGTCTCAAAGTCTTGTTTGACTTAGAGAATTAGAGAACCTTGATCGGAGGGTCGGGCTGAGTCCTGGACTTCCCAATTTAGGAATCGTAGAGGAAAATGATCGGCTCTTGTAAGGAGGACAATTTTTTTTATTTTCTCCCCATCGTGGGTGTGTTACAAGTTAGTATCAGAGCATGGTTACAACACTTGGCCTTCTTTGTATCATGGACGAGTTGCTTAAAAACTATAATTGGAGTACTTTTAAAACAATGACACTCTACCTTACCTCTTTCTTAAAACGTCTAGTTAAAAATGTTATTAAAGAAAAGAATGCAACTTTCTATTGTGTGTGTGAATTTAAGAAATTGAACCATTTATTGTTCATGAAATACTAGACTGTTAAATCTAATAATAAGCATTTTTGTCAACACTCGAGAAATCAGTAAATCACGGGAAAACTTCAAGACTAAAGGATGGTGACATGTCATGAAGTGGGGGATGGATCCCACAATAGAGACGAAGAATATGATGAAAGGAGGGTGGTGGAAACCCTTCTAGATCTGTCTGAAACTGTAAGGAGCCTCAGGGATGAATTACAGAGTTGCAAGGATGACAATGAGAGATTTATAAAGGATCAATAAAAACAAACAGAAATTAACGGAGTCTTGTTGTAGAGCTTGTCTGGCATACAATGGAAACTACAACATGAACCCACAACCATTTATGTGGACCGACGGCATATGAAGAGAAGTCAAATTCCACCTGAGATCCGAAAACATGACTCCTTAAGTGACCACACTGGGAGAAGCGTCTCGAAGAAGGCCCAACCTAGAGGTAGGGGACACTGATCGGTAGAGTCCTATGGAGGGAAAGATGGAAAATATGAAGGATATTCTAGTAGAAGATCAAGCTCACTTTCTCAAAGGAAAGGAAAGAAGTGAAAGCATTCCAAAAATCACCATCTTGAAGAATTCAATAAAGCCAAACCACCCTCTTTCGATGGATATATTAGGAAGGGAGAAGAGGTTGAAGTTTGGCTTCTTGGTTTAAAGAAGTACTTCAGAGTCAATGACTACTCTGAAAACTTTAAGGCTCGAATAACCATCTTTAACCTGAATGGAAAGGCTTCCATTTGGTGGGAAGACCTTAGGAATGTGAAAGGAGTCCATGAGAAGGACTTGTCATGGAAACAATTTTAGAAATACTTCAGGAAGTAGTATCTATCAGAGAAATACATGGATGGGAAAACTAAGGAATTCTTTGAACTTAGGCTGGGGCAACTCACCATAGATGAATTCTTCCTTGAACTATTGAGGTATGTACCCTACATAAAAGATGAAAAAGTAAAAATGCAGCGGTTCATTAGTGGGTTACCTCAGACCTACCGGGACAAGATTGAGTTCGACGAACCAAAGCCCTTAGAAGAAACTATCTAGAAGGTGAGGTATTTTTATGAACAGTTTGGGAGTAATACAAGACCTCACGAGGACTGGAGGAAGAGGAGTAGTTCGGGATTCCAGAATAAGGGGTGTAAATACTCAAGATTTAAGAACTATGGAAAATATTCTAGAAGGCGCCTTCCTACTAGAAGTGTATATAAGAAAAATTTCCCCTCTCAAAGTGGAAATAAACCTTTTAACACAGTCCCAGAAAATACCGATAACCTAAAGAAGGAACCCTTAAAATGTTCGGGTTGTGGAGAATATCATCGATTGAGGGACTGCCCACATAGAAAACAGAATAGTAAGAGAGTCTACAATATCCAAGAATCTACCACCTTCAATGATGTGTCTAGGAGCATGTCATGAATATATGCATCCTTGGAAAATAATCAAGCCGACCACCAAGATTCAGTAGTGGAGCTGGAAGGTATGATCGCCAACCATCTAGTTTCTATTTTAATTGACCCAGGTTCTAATTTGAGTTATGTGTCCCCTCAGACTGTTGATAAGTGTAAACTGCAACCAATTAGACATGTTAAACTGTGGTTAGTGCGATTATCCACTGGGACCAAAAGAAATGTGGCAGAGGTCATACCATCCTATCAATTCATCATGGGTGGATTGCCCACCCGAGCGACCCTTAACATACTTTCCCTGGGATCTTATGAATTGTTGATTGGTATGGATTGGTTGGATTCTTATAAAACTAAATTGGACTGTTATCATAAAACTTTGGAATGTGTAAATGAATAAGGGGGAAAAACGACCCTCCAAGGGATTCAGAAGCTTGCCTCAGTGAGACAAATATCATCCCTTCAAATGAAAAAGTATTGCAGAAAGGGGTGTTCCTTACATGCCATATAGGTACTGGAATCTGTTGAGAATGAAAAACCAAACCTAGAGGACCACCCCATATTAAGATAATACAAGGACATGTTTCCAGAAGAGGTACCAGGTGTACCTCCTAGAGGGATATCAAATTCTCTATAAAACTTACACCATGAGCGGTACCAGCATCTAGAACGCCATATAGAATGAGAATGCCAAAGATGGTTGAGATCAAGCTACAACTAAAGGAGATGATGGAAAAAGGATACATCCAACCCAATGTATCTCTATGGGGAGTGCCCGTCTTGTTTGTGAAAAATAAAGATGGCACACTCCAACTGTGCATAGACTACAGACAACTCAATAAGACAACCATAAAGAAAAAGTACCCCTTACCAAGAATCGATGACATGTTCGACCAATTGGGAGGTTCTTCCATATTCTCGAAGATCAACTTAAGGTATGGATACCACCAAGTCTAGATTAAGGATGAAGACATCCACAAAACAACCTTTGGGACAAGGTATGGTCACTATGAATTCGTGGTGGTGCCATTTGGGTTAACCAATTCCCCAACCACTTTTATGTGCTTGATGAATAATGTACTCAGCAAATTCCTTGACAAATTTGTATTGGTTTTCATTGATGATATCCTAATATACTTCAAGAACAGAGAGGAGAAAAAAGAAAATCTTAGACTCATACTTTAAGTACTAAGAGAGCATCAAATCTACGCTAAGTTTAGGAAGTGCAATTTCTTTCAGAAGCAAGTCCATTACTTAGGCCATGTCATATCTAAAAAAGGGGTGGAAGTAGACCCCAACAAGATCAGATCTATTATGGAATGGCCTACCCCGAAGGATGTATCCGATATTAGGTCCTTCATGGTCTTAGGAGGATACTATAGAAGGTTCATAAAATGGTTTTCCAAGATTAGTTGTCCAATCACTGCCCTTCAGAAAAAGGGGATTAAATTCATTTGGACATCAAAATGTGAAGAAATATTTCAGGACCTGAAATAACTCTTGACCCATGCACCCGTGCTAAATATTGCTGACTCGGATAATGATTTCCTCATGTGTACATATATCTGCAAGGAAGGACTCAGAGGAGTCCTTATGCAAGAGGGACGTGTAATTTTCTACGCGTCTAGGAAATTTAATGAGCATGAGATCAATTATGTGACCCATGACCTAGAGTTGGCTTCCATAGTACATGCTTTAAAAATGTGGAGGCACTACCTCCTAGTTAGGAGGTTTGTTCTTATGACAGACCATTGTGGATTGAGACACCTGTTTTATCAACCAAAACTCAATGCCAAGCAAGCTAGGTGGATGGCTCTCCTTAGTGAGTTTTATTTCTAAATCAAACACATCAAAGGAAAGGAAAATAGGGTGGCTAATGCCTTTAGCGGAAGTATAAAAATGATTCATTTGGCAACGGTAAGCACATGTTAAATGGATGTCAGGGAAAGAGTCAGGAATGCACAAGAAACAAATGCATTCTTCAAAACTGTGACCTCATACCTAAGGCAAGATCCTACAGGGATAAAATATGAAGGCTACCATATGCTCGAAGGAGGCATGTTGACTTACAAAAATAGATTGTATGTTCCAAACTGTGACAACTTGAAGAGGTTCATAATGGATGAACTACATAAGAGACCATATACTGGTCACTCAGGATATCATAAAATGATCACAACCACTAGGAAACAATTCTATTAGCCTGGATTGAAGAAAAACATAGCTAACTATTTAGCTAAGTGACTAGAATGCCAACAAGTTAAGGTATAACACCGACATCCAGCAAGATTTTTACAGCCCATACAGATCCCATAATGGAAATGGGAAACCATATCCATGGACTTCATCACCAGATTACCAAAGTCGACAAAGAAAAATGATGCCATCATGGTTGTGGTGGACAAACTGAGTAAGTCCGCTCACTTCGTTCCTGTCAAATCAACTTGCAAGGCCATAGATATTCCCAACATCTTCATGAAGGAGATATTTAGACTGCATGGAATGCCTAATGAAATTGTATTGGACTGAGATACCAAATTCACTTCAAGATTTTGGAAATCCCTAATGGCTAGTTTTGAGACAAAATTGTTGTTCAGCACGACTTATCACCCTCAAACTGATGGACAGACAGAAAGAGTGAAACAAATAGTAGAAGACATGTTAAGGATGCATGTAATGCATCAACCTAAGAAGTGGAAAGACTACCTACCATTGGTAGAGTTTTCCTACGACAATGATTATCATAAATCCTTGAAGATGAGCCCTTTTGAAACCCTCTATGGTAGACAATGCAAGATTCCAATCAGCCGAAGTAACCCAGTGGAAAAAATTAAAATTGAACTCGACATGATGAAAGAAATGGAACAACAAGTGGTTTAGATAAGAAAAAATTTGAAGATTGCTCAGGATAGACAAAAAATTTACGTCGACAAAAAGAGAACTCCTAGAGAGTTCAAGATCTGAGACGATGTCTATCTTAGAGTTATACTCAGGAAGAGTTCCTTGAGAATGGGATCCTGTGCCAAATTGGCACCTCGGTATTGTGGACCCTTTGAAGTCTTAGATAGAGTGGGACCTGTAGCATATAGGCTAGCACTTCCTCCCACTGTAAAGGCACATAATGTTTTTCATGTTTGATTATTGAAGAAATATGTACATGATGCTAATCATATAATTGATTAGTCTGTGATCCAGGTGGATCCAAAGGGAGAATTCCTACTAGAACCCCAATGCATATTAGACAGGAAGGAAACCTCACACATGAACCGAACCATTGCACAGGTCAAGGTGCAGTGGAAACACTTTGGCCCAGATGAGGCTATGTGGGAAATGGAGGATGCCATGAGACAGGCATATCCGATTTTGTTTACTCCTATACATACACGTCATGTTGACAGATAGAACATTGAGGACGATGTTCCTTTAAGGGGGAGGGAATTGTAACACCTTGTTTCCCCTAGTCTGTAAATATAACTATATTGGCCAAGGAACTATGGAAAACCTAAAAGTGTGAATGTTTGATTTGATGGACCTTTGTACAAAAGGTCGATGAATGTAAATTCTGTTATTTTAATAGAAAATGGTTATGTGTTGCATGAATTCTGAAAGAGGGGATGTGCTAAGAGAAAATCATGAATGCCATGAAAGGTGGTGGAGGGGACCCAGAATGGTTGCATTAACCTCCACCGAACCAGTACCATGATGGAATTAATTACTTAGATCAGAACAATCCTCTGACCCAAGAACTAATTACAATCATGATAGTAGGTGGGAAGACCTCCTCAAGAGTTAATGAGGGGATGGGGTAGACCACCCATCTATAAGGCTTCTAGACCTGACCACAGACTAGGAATTTGAGCCACATGCAACCTTGCTAAGGAAGGAAAGAAAGGAAGTGTGGTGGACAGAGGAATACTTGTGGGAAAAAATGCAGAGATGAGAGCGAAAAATCTCAGGTCCGAAGAAGGATTGAAAGAGGACCAATGAGTTTTGATCACAGGAAATAGAGATTGAGCTAGGAGAAGGAGAGTAACTTTCCTCCTTATCTATTTCTGTATTGGGAGAAGGAGAGTAACCTTCGTCCCTAAATTTCATTGAGCTTGAAGTAAGAGATTGAATCTCAAAGCATTGTGGCTTAAGCTCAGGGGTGGCCAATGATAAATCCATTGGGAGTGATTGAGCCTATGGTTGGGTGGAAACGAGAACCCCTTTCAATAGTCGCATCACACTCTATGGTTCTGATAAGTGTTTTCTAGGAGACGTTGAACTTGTGCCTATTCCCTTAACCAAAAACCTGACTAAGAGAGGGGATTATAGCCCAAGATTTATATGAATATCCATGTGAGATGGGCCTAGGAACCTTGGAGCTCAAGGCTCCGACATGTCAAATTATAGAATAGTCAAGTTGAACCTAGTAATTTCTATGAACCATCGATCTATGAACAAAGATTGAGGGTGGGGAATCACTGCAGAGCATGAAGGTGAAAATAGTGGGTGCACTAGTTTGCAGCCAACAATTCACCCTTGTCATTGATCTTGACAACATGGAATATCAACGATCCCAGTTAGACTAGAATCGAGCGAGCACTTTCCATATTGCGGAGGTCAAAATCTCTCATAAAGAACACGCATGTTGGGGCCCCACAATTTCTGTGAACCATCGATTTTCATTGACCTTTGATATGAGTTTGATGTGATCCCTGAAAAGCAAGGAGAATGTGGGAAGGAGAAACATTCAAGGATATCAAGCTCAGAAGAGATATTTATTTCAAGGGTGTAGACTAAATCTAGGAGATGGGCCCGTAGGAGGAGCAAAGGTTGAATCCTTCGAGAACTTAGAAAATCTTCTAAGTCAGAGTAAGTTAGAAGCTCAGGAGGAGGAGCGACAACAGTTGTTGGATCACAATGTTGAGGATCGAAAACTATCTGATCTAAGAAAGGTGCATGAACCTTGTCACTTTGCACACGCGGGAGAAGAGAACTTACCAAAGTTCTGAAGTCCCAAAGTAATTTGAGGTCGTCCATAACCAGGAGGTGAATTTGGACCGCCCGATCCAGAGGGATACGTGGTGATAAATCACAAACTCCAGAGGAATATGTTCGAGGGTTTTCATTTGAAAGTTGAGATTCTCGAACCTCGAAGACCCAAAGTGAATCTGGACTGCCAGATCCAAAGGGACACATGGTGACATATCGTGGACTCCGGGGAAATCTGTGTGAGAGTTTTCAGTTGATATTTGAGACTCTCGAAGTCTAGAGAGAGGAAGTAAATCTCAATCATCAGATCACCCGAAGTAGGATCCTGACCATTGATCATCAGGAGATATGTATTAGCATATCAACAACTTTGAGAAATATATTCGATATTTTTTTAGTTGAGATTTGAGACTCCCAAAGCATGAAGATACGAAGAGCCGAAGCAAATCTCAATCATCATATCTTCTGAAGTAGATCTTAGTCCTCAAATCGTCTAAAGTAAATCTCATTCATCGGATCGTCTGAAGGGAATCTGGACTGTCTAATCCAAAAGGGACGTGGTGTAAATTTGTGGACTCTGGGTAAAGATCCGAAGTAATCCTTGATCGTCAGATCAAGTGGACACACGTCGCTGGATTATAGCCTTTGGGAAAATCCATTGGGAAAAAGGGTGAAGTTTGAGATTTGAGATCTTAGAAGTCTGGAGACTCGAAGGAGATCTCGACCATTGATTGAGAAGAGGGCCACATGAACGTTGATCTAGTTGAAAGGTAAAACACCTGAAGTAGAAGCAAGGTCATTGATTTAGGAGGACAGGTGTCTGAAGATCATTAACTCCGAAAGATTGATGTATGGACAAAAGCATGGTTTGAGATTTGAATAGTCTGAAGTCCAGAATCATGAAGGAGATCACATCCATTGATTTAGGAGGGGTAGATATGGTCTGTTTATTTGAAAAGGGCATATTTGAACTATCATTTCAGACAATACTATCAAGATCGAGAGATCGACGGTCCCGTAGAATTGTGGGGATCGAAGGTGCGATAACTTTAAAAAGTTGAGGGTGGGTCGTAATCCAAACCCCAGTTTTGGAGAAAGGACACATGGAGGCTCAAGGAGAATTGTGGGCCGAAAAGTAGTTTGGTTTCAAATTGCCTTTGGTTGCGCCCACAATTGTGTGTTTGTGTGAGGTCATCACCCAAGGTCACATCCGAGGAGGGGCTAAGAGAAAATGGGCTAACGCCAACTCCGAGACTTCGTTGAAGCATGAAGGAGAAGGTCGCGAGTATCATAAGACCTGCACTAGAAACCAGAAGGGCATGTGTTTGATTAAGAGTTGAGAATATCAAGGTCTCAAAGTCTTGTTTGAATTAGAGAATCAGAGAACCTTGACCGGAGGGTCAGGCTGAGTCCCGGACTTCCCAATTTAGGAATTGTAGAGGAAAAGGATTTGTTCCTATAAGGAGGACAATTTTTTTTATTTTCACTCCATCCTGGGTGTGTTACATGTTAGGTTTTTGGACCATTTATAATCTTCTTAAAATTCCATACATGATGAACCCCAAGTGTCTGAGTAGTGGGGGTTGAAATGACAACTACTCAGTGCCAAGGTGGTCCAGAAGGTGGGTCAAATTGCAGGAGGCATAGATTATGCATAAGAACTCCAATTGAGGTAATTTTCAGACTACTAGAAAACATTAGGGGTTGGAAGATATGGTTGCAAAGTTTTGACCCAAAAAATGTTATTTGATGCCTCGAACCAGCTCTGGAAGTTTCTAGATCCTAAATATTCAAACTGATAATTCCCCTAAATGGGTCATGCAATCCAATTCCTCCATTTTTTCTACCCATAAAGTACCAAAATAGATGAAAAATTATATAACAGTTCATTCCAACTTAGTAGGTTAACACCATGTAGGTATATAGTAGCACATATTTATATGTATATCTAATTAACCAATTATTATGAATCTGCCTCCTATGCTAATTGTGGTAATCCATAAATTACATATATATTAGTTGTAAGAAGTCATATATTATAGTCAATTTGGTTTATCTTGGGTGGTTGAGATGAATTATATTTATCCTCCCCCCCTGAGTTCAAATTTGCAAGTGACATGTTGAGATCATATTGAGTATATTAATGTAATGGATTTGAGCCTTATTGTTGGCCAACCTTGTTCCTTAAATATTCTAGTGTTTACCCTAGGTACCATCCTCAAAACGAGGGGAAGTACTCAAGGGTTTTCCTATGGATTTGTAACCTAGAAAAAAGAATAAAGAAGCCATATATTACATATGAAAAACATTTTTATTTAATAAAACTACCTGATTCCCTATAAATATAAAATGACATGGAACCAAATCATTGCTACTTGTTTTGATTTCACTTGATATTAATCATCCAAAGGGTCTACATGCCAACAAAACTTATATTACTTTCATTTCCATTCATGGTGAAATACAACTCCAAATCAATATTTTGAATGGAAGAAGTCAAAGTTTGGGGGAAAATATGTGTTTACCAACTCCAATTATGAAATTATTACCATCATCATGAGTTTCCTCAAGGACATCAAGTTGGCTAAGTGTTTTTTGAAAATATAGATGTCATTTTTATACAGGTAGACTCAATATTTGGTTCTCGATTTGATTAAGGTTGTTGAGTATGACGAATTGTAGGTGGAGGCTGAGTGGTATTGTTTAAAATAAAACACAAAATCTTTGACTCCACATACAAAAATGCAATCTCCTTTCCATAGAACTAATTAAAACACAACAATTGAGGATTCGTGTCGGCCTTCTTCCTTTTCAATTGTTAGGGTCCTAACCTCCCTAACCCCCTAGGTAGATAGACTACTATGTATTTATATATATGGAGGGCATCATTAGTAAATACGGATTATGTAGTAGTTTGAACACAATTCTTGCAAGAAGGATAACTAGAAGGTTATGTCTACTAGAAAGTTCCTTCTCTACAATGTTCTTAGGGGATAGAAAGTACTATATAAATATGTATAAGCATTGTAAAAGGATAATATACAATTCTAATCTAAGCTCTTCTCCATTGGAGGTTTCCCCTCGAAGAGGCTAGTATACATTTCTTCCATATCTAAACAATGGTGTAATATTTTGGATCAGATTGTTCATTGTGCATGCAATTCTATTTCTTTTTACAATATATTTGAGTGATATCTACGATTTATGATCTAAATATTTATATTTGGTACATCAAAATGGTATCAAATTTCTTTCCTGACACAATTTTAGAGCAATATTTTTAGGATGGAGATGTGTTCCAGTGTCTATAAATAACATAGAGATCTTTCATTAAACTAGTAAACTTGTGGTTGGGGAAGCATACACACATGAAATATATGAGGTTTCACTTAGTTGGAAACCCTTGTAACCCCTGTTGGTACCCCTTCAAGTAGTATCACATCAGAAAAAACCTGTATATGGAATTCACTTCCATGTACCCTCGTGTATATTAGAATTCCTATAGGTTTCCCAAAACCAACCTTAGATTAATTTATCAACTACCTTACTACTATAGTGGAACCAAGAACAACACTCGGGAATATTACTCTCTCATACCTAGGTAATCTGGTAGTACAACTAAGACTACGGTTGAACCTCCTTATTTAGAGCTCTGAGATATTAGGCCAAGTACTACTCTTGGAATCCCTTTTCCTTAGGACCCTTGCATCCTATTGAGGTGTCCTAAATCCATTTAACTCAACAGCAGGAACCAAACCCTCCACCAAGGCCCAATTAGACTCTGCAATGTTTAATGGTATAATGGTTCTCTAGATCTTCCGATCCGACCAACTAATCGATGGGATTTACGTTTTCTTGTGAAGGATTCTCCTTTAGTTCAGACATTCTCTTTTTTTATTTTCTCTTATAAGGTGGGACAGATAAAAGATAAAATCCGGTATAAACCAACTGGATAACAAAGTGGGAAAAAACTTAACTTCTCGAGGAGGCTGATCTTGGGATAACCCTTTGACTCTAGCATGGAGACAATGATTATTTACCATAGGCCTAGTACTAATACATTAACCTGTTGGTATTCCAATTATTGACTGAGATGATATTTATCAAAAAGAAAAACATGCATGCGATAAACGATGACAAGAAAAATATTTCCCTTAACTCTAATCATCAATCACATAATAACACAACGATTTAATTTTCATCATTAAAGACAAGAACCATAAAAAATTGCATTAGATAACTTATCAATAGATTTATAAGCTATTACTCATTACAACATCCATTCATGAGATGAAATCAGACATAATTCTTCTCCACATCCAATCATGCACACTTTTGATGAAAAACAAAAACTTGTCTCTGGTCCTAAACAAGACTTCTCAATTAAGGCAGCTCTGAAATAATTCTTTACAAAATCCAAAAATGAGGGTCTTTGCAACAAGCATCGACCCTTGGCTAGTAGGTTGATACTCCTATTTATGACATACTATTAACTAAAAATAACTATTAAAGTGCAACTAAGTAAAACAAAAATCACCTCATGGCTCTTTCTTCTATCAGTCTTCAAACAATCATCAAATGATCTCACTTGAGTGGATGAATCTTATCGTACTCCCACCACTTGATGAAGAGATCCTCCCATGTGTTAGCATACAACAATCTATGTTGTTCCATTGGGGCCCAAAGGATCTCTCTTATTTCTATTGCCCATGCCTGATACTTGACTATTCTGCCACTTAACTGCTACAACATGGCTCGAGCTCTCATCGGGTGCTCCATGAACTATCGCACCTGTCCTAGCATCATGTCTTCTACCTTCGTTATTTTCACAACCCATGATGAGTCTTGTTCGACATGTGATTTGACTATGTCACGCAATTCGACAAAGTCATCAGGTGTGCCAAATTCGGGGAAGTTTATGTCTCTCATTTCTCAGTTGATCTTGGTCCAACATTTCTGTTAGCGTCAGAAGTCACTCCTGGATTGCTTACAGGAGAAGAGACCAACACCCATCAGTTATATTCCACGATATGTTTAATGGGGTGATCAGATGGGTGAAGACTCAAGAAAATATAGCTTTAACTCGGGAAACTGGGCCTGGTATGTAGAAAGAAAGGGAGGTCTTGATCCAACTTTTGTCAGTAAATGACTAAAGGGTGGTAGAAGGAAGACTTGTGAGAAGGGAGAGGAAGACTACCTCGGGAAATAGGCCTTCGAAATCTTGGGGATGAAAAGCTCAGAAGCCAATATCCTCTTGGTCCAGAGCCTCAAGGAGTTGAAGAGTGACTTGACTGGATCCTCCAATTCCAAGTCGTTCAACGCTGAGAAAATCACAGGAACCGATTAGAAACCACGTAACTGTTAAAATGATCCAACCTACATCATCCTATAACAACCACAACTCGATTGGATCCTCCAATTCCGATTTGTTCTAACACAGTAAACAAAGGGATGGAAGGGAAGCCGACATCCATAAAGTAAGAAATCTCAAATGCCTTATACATTAACCAGAGCGACCAGTGCTTCATCAAAACTTTACAATCGTGAGCCTTGCTCAACCATTGATCCTTTCAAAAATACAAAAANAACAAAGGGATGGAAGGGAAGCCGACATCCATAAAGTAAGA
This sequence comes from Picea sitchensis, assembly GCA_010110895.2. NCBI lineage: Eukaryota > Viridiplantae > Streptophyta > Pinopsida > Pinales > Pinaceae > Picea > Picea sitchensis. The sequence continues at coordinate 19,658 of SNQJ01S0035824.1, read as the reverse complement.
AATCTCAAATGCCTTATACATTAACCAGAGCGACCAGTGCTTCATCAAAACTTTACAATCGTGAGCCTTGCTCAACCATTGATCCTTTCAAAAATACAAAAAACTGAGTCTATATACCCAGGAAAATTCACCTCACAGAGGCGTGTCCAATCACCCAAAGCTTGGTGTCCCTTCAGTCAAATTCGTACTGATATCTTTCTTTAAGCGCCATCTTAACTACGCATGGCTCCTCCAAGGAGGGTAGTTGAGCCATTAAGTTCTTGGGCTAGCGTGCGCAGACTTCTCTATTGAGTCGAGGACTTCGGCATGGTTTCTTTGAGAAAATCGATACACAGGACCTCTTCGGGCAGACAGCTTGCCAAACCCTCCATCCCCTCACTTAATGAATGAAAGGAGGTTTCAACCACCCGCTCTTGCCGTCATTTACTCCAGGCAAGAAACAATATGAATATCAGATCTGATGGAGCCTGGAGATCGCGACGATCCCCTCTGTAACTGAACTCGGTGCCTTGGCCTTCTTTACACAGCTCATTTCTTCCTCCAAGTGACCACGGACTGTGACCACGTGCCTATTCCCAAGGCGCTTTTGGCGTTCACGAATATGAAGGGGTTGATCCTTGCTGATCGAAATCGCGATGAGCGATATGCCGAGACGGATTAATTTGGCACCACGCATCCCTCTAGATCTGACAGCTCTTAACTCTCCCGAAGATACCATGAGCCCGGGTCTGGGACTCTCCCAGCACCTCACGCATCAGAATATAATGGAGCTGCTCTTTGTGTCTTGGAGTCGCGATGGGCGAAACGGTGAGATGGCTCAATTTGCTGCCAGGTGTTCCCTTTAGATCGACGGCTGAAAATGCTTCGTGATGTCGCGGGCCCCAGTTTCGGCGCTTTCGACACTGTCGGGGTTCGGGGTTTTGTGATGTTCAAAGACATAAAACCTTCACCCTTTTCACTCGCGACTACTGAAAATCCGACGTGACCAGATCTCGTGCCACGTGCCCTTTGGGATGAACGAATGTCATCCATTTTTGAACATGTTATGGACGCTATCCATTGCACTAACCTTAGCGCAGCTTTTCTAATCTCGATTTCCCGCCCACCATTGATATGATTCTTTGGATACATCCTGAACATTGAAATCGGAGTGCTCACTCGCTTAACCTAGGCCCGAAATGGATTTCTTTTGTGTGTTGTGCGCGGGCGCTTCTCGTGCAATCTGCAGACCTAGATATCCCTATGCCGAAGACAAGTAATGTTGCTAGCATTAGGCTCCACGTGGAATAGAGTCATCGCTGTGATGCTCTAAGGACTCATTTTGCAGCTCCAGTGCCTTGTTGTTGGGCTATGGAGTCATTATTAAGCTGAAAAATAAAAACAAAAATGAACAAAGAAACAAAAGGACAATATTTAGAAACAAAGGAGCCATCTGAGACTCAAACAAAACATTTCTTCAGAAAATGCCCATTCACTGGGCTGCTAAAAACTTCTTCACCTTCCAAACCTCACAATCTGTACGTGTTATTTGAGAAAGTCTCATAGATTTTGAAAGGCCCGATCCACAGGGCTTCCAATTTGTTGTGTTTTCCCTTATCTTGCTTAGGAGCATCCCATTTCAGCATCAGGTCTCCTATCTGGAACCTCTCCTTCTTGGCCTTCTTATCGAAAACATGCTTGATATTTTGCTGATGGTCCTGAATTTTGTCCACTGTCTGCTCCCTAGCCTGCTGGACCTCCACTAGCTGATGAATCCTTCTGATCATGTCATCAGGCTCCTCCCGATGGTCCTGGAGGAATTTTTCTACAGGAATGGCTAACTGAGAGGGGAAAACAACCTCCACTCCATAGACTAATTGGAAAGGAGAGACGTCGATAGATCTCTTTGTGGTCACTCGGTCGGCCCATAGAGAAAATTTTAATCTGGAATGTCAGGCCTTCTTGTTGTCTTCCAACAGTCTTTTGATGATCCTTATTAGGATTTTTTTGGAGGATTCTGCTAAACCGTTGCCCTGTGGGTAATATGGGGTGGAGTGAATCAGCTTGATTTTGAACTGCTCGCAGAACTTGGCCAACGGCTCGGACCCAAAAGCAGTTGCATTATCAGTGACAATTTTACTCGGGCAGCCGAATCTCGTGATGAGATCCTCCAGGAATCCAATGATTACCTTGTGGGAAGCACTCTTGGTAGGGATAGCTTCAATCCACTTGGTAAAGAAATATGTAGCAGTCAGGATCCACCTATGCTGCCCACTAGAAGCAGGGTGAATTTCTCCAATGAAATCTAGGCCCCATTGCTGGAAAGGTCCTGAAACCACCACTGGATTTAACGGCAGAGACTTGACCTGCTTATTTCCTGCAAATTTTTGACATTTGATGCAGGCTCTGACCCTTTTGTAGACATCAGTGAACACAGTAGGCTAGTAGTACCCAGCCCTGAGGATTTGTTGGGTTGTGGATTTCCAGAAATGGTGCCCTCCACACATGCCGCTATGAAATTCAGCCACGATCATTTCGGCCTCTTGTGGAATCAAGCATTTTAAAATCACCCCCAGAGGGTCTTTCCAGTATAAAATTTGATCGATAACGCAATATCTGACTGCCTTGAGCTTCAGAGCTCTTGCTTTGTTTCTTTGCAAGCCGTCTGGAGGCCGCAGCTCTTGCAGAAAGTATATTACATCCTTATACCAAGGACATTAAGTCAATGGGGGCTCCGTTTGGGGGACTCCGTTTGAGGGGGTCTATGTCAGACAACTGATCCTGCTGAATACCTGAGCATTCATATATGAAACTTATCCCCAGAGCTTGGCAATTTTCCTCAGCCAACAACTTGGCTAAACCTTGACCTTTGATCAATATTGTAGGCCTTATTTCCAGGTCGAATTCCAGAATCTTGGCTATCCACTTACTTCTTCTCCTATCTATGTTAGGTTGGATAAGAATATCTTTAACAGCAGCTGAGGGGACATAGACGATGATTTTTTACTGCAAGACGTAGGTTATGAAGGCTTTGAGAGCTTTTACTAGAGCATAGGCCTGCTTCTCCATAGTGTCATACCTGACTTCGACATCCCTCATTGCTCGTCTGAAATAAGAAATAGGCTGCTCTAGCCCAATGTCATTTTTCTGTAATAAAATGGCAGCCACTGTGTCAGGTGAGGCAAAGGAGAAAATAAGGAAATCCTTTGAGTAGTTGGCACTGATAAGCACAGGAGCTTCAGTCAGGGCCTTCTTGATTTTCTCAAAGGAATGTCGCAATTGAGGGGTCCACCTTACTTCATTTCCTTTCTTCAACATGGTTGTTATAAGCTTTACCTCCTCAGCAAAGTTAGGCACAAACCTCCTCAAAAAATTAATTTTACCGAGGAAAGATTGGATCTCCTTCTTGGACCTCGGGATCGACAAGGCTTGTATCGCCTCAACTCTATTGGGGTCAATTCTGACTCCTTCCGTTGATACTATGTGGCCTAGTAACTTTCCCTCCTGTATGGCGAATAGAGATTTCTTGGGGTTTAGTGAAATGTCAAACTTTCTGCATTTCAAGAAAACCTTCCGGAGATGGCGACGGTGTTCCTTATCAGATTTTGAAAACACTGTGATGTCATCCAAATAAACGACCACAAATTTATCCTTTTCCCCGATGAAATCTATGTCCATGGCACGCTGGAACGTTGCCCCTACATTCATTAATCCAAACGGCATCTTAGCATACATGAATGTACCCCATGGAGTGGTGAATGTTGTCTTTTCCATGTCCTCAGGCAGAACAGAGACTTGATTGTAGCCAGAGAAACCATCAATCATGGACATCTTGGAAGCTCATGTTACCCTCTGCAGTATATGTTACATCTTTGGCAAGGGGTAGTTATCCTTTCGTGAGCTCCTGTTCAGGTTTCTAAAGTCTACACAGAGTCAAATATCTCCATTCTTTTTCCTTACTGGAACCAAGTTGGCCACCCACTCTGAATATCTCAGTGGTAAAATTATCTGAGCTTGAAGCAACTTCTTCACTTCCCTCTCCATGATAGGCAACATCATAGGATTGATTTGTCTCAGCTTCTACCTAAATGGCTTTGCCTCCTCCTTTAATGGGATTTTATGCTCGATGACAGAGGTGTCATAGGTTTTGAGGTCTTCGTAGGTCCAGGCAAACACATCAGCAAATTCCCTCAAAAGTCCAATGTATTCGGACCTCTACTCCTTTGTTAGACTTCTTGACAATTTGACAAACTTGGGCTCACTCTTGGTCCCAATGTTGCACTGAGTAGTACCAGTGTCATCCTCTGAGGTCTCTCCTTTTAATGACACATCATTTCTATCAAAAATCCTTTCCAAAGGAACTAGTCCTCTTGGAATATGATTGTTGGGCAGCTGCACAATGTTACGCTTTGCAATCTTATTCAGAAAACTAACCCCACCAAGATTTTCTTCAGAGACAGAGTCTTGATCGATGTGCATATCTGAAAATTATTCGATAGTCTCCAAGAACTTCTTGATCTCGAGATCATCCTCAAATACCTTCCAATGTTTGACGTTGTCAGGTATGGAGGGCATGTATTTCACCTCCACATCATATCTGAATTTAGGCGGCAAGGGTACTTTGAAATTACTTGCTGATGTAGCCAAGGAATCTTCCATTATGTTCTCCTCTCTTGGGATGAAAGAAATGTTAAATGCTGAGAAGAAACTATCAACTAGGTCCCACACCTCATTTCTGTAGCTTCTGAGTCAAGGATGCTTAGCCTGATAAGCGTTTCTGATCTGTTGGACCACCAACTCTGCATCACCGAACACTTCTACCTCTTGGATTCCCATTTCCCTCGCAGCTCTTAATCCCAGAACAAGAGCCTCATACTCTGCCACATTGTTGGTAGCTTCAAATTCTAATTTGTATGATAGAGATATNAAAGAACATTTTCCAGATAGGGGTGATGGAGGGAGGAAATTTAGGGGAAATGGTGGGCTACTTTCTGAGTTTAAGAGGAGGTTCGGGAGCATGGGTGAGTTGAAGAACACTAGAACCTAAATCAGTCTCCAAGGCAAAAATGGGATGGTTGGTAGGGTTGGCCTCATCGCTGATTATATAGGCCAGTTGGGCTTCCCTGTATAATCTTCTATGCTCTCCTCCAAACACTGGTATAGTAGTGTATGTGAGGTCCATATGCAAATTTCCCCCCAGAATTTTTATCCAAGATCTTGATAACAACATACCGAACTTGGGGGGAACATCGGCCACTACAATATCCATGACCACACTTTTCATGGGCAACTGAAACAAGGTCACAACCAAGTCTTTGATAACTCCTAGACACTGAACCTTCCTGGAGTCAAAGGAATAGAGGTCATGATAAGCTCGGGTGACTTCTAG
>SNQJ01S0035822.1:32383-51920 GCA_010110895.2 Picea sitchensis | reverse complement strand
GCTAAAAGAGACCACGATGGCTAATGAGAGGTGGTGGAAGGGACCTGGAATGGTTGTGTTAACTTCCACCGAACCAATTCCATACTGGTTTTTACTTGCTCAAAGACCAAAGAAACTCTCTGACCCTGGAATAAATTCCCCGTTAGGATGGTAGGTGGGGAGGCTCCTCAAGATTTAATGAGGGGATGGCGGTGAACTGCCCATCCATAGAAGCTCTCATACCTGACCACAGACGGGGGAATTCACGCCACACGCAATCTTGTAGAAAAGGAAAGAAAGGAAGTGTGGGGAATAGGAAGAGAAACACGTGTGATAGGGATCACAGAAGAGAACCGGGAGGAACTCTAGAAATATAGGGAGTTCTGAACAGAGGAGAAGGAGAGTAGCCTTCATCCTTGACTTCCATTGAGCTGGAAGTAGTAGACTGAATCTCAAGCATCGTGGTCTAGCTCGGGGGTGGCTAGTGATAAATCCATTTGAAGTCACTGAGCCTAGAATTGGGTGGAAACGAGCACCCTTCTCAGTAGTCATGTCACGCCTGGTGTTTCTGATAAGTGTTTATGTCTTGTATTTTGAATTGAATATCCTGGATGCATGCTCATGTTTATACGCTCATAAATGGTTTCTGTATAGAAGTGATTGCCTTATGTTTTGATTGGGAATAATGGATGCATGCCTATACTTATATATGACGATAATCGGTTTATCTATAGAATGAATAAGTTCAGAATATGAGTCCGTTATCTTGAGAATTATCCCATCTACTTGACTTGCGCTCTGTCCTATTTTAATTTCCCAAAGGCACCTTTTTCCGAGAAGTTTCCTCGCATTCCAGAGCCGGAGTGAGTTCCTTGAAAAGACTACAGTTATAGTAAAACCACGAGTTTACTTTACCCCTATCATAGATTTCATAGCTCGGTGAATTAGGAAGTCTTTTCAGTCAGGTCACCAAGCCTAGGGATAATTACCCAAGAACCCTCTGAAGGGTCATGTGATCTGATTCTGGAAACCTTGTACAAGAAAGAGTAGTTCTCTCAGGTTTCGAAGTCATGGGAGTTCGAAGCTCCGAGAGGTTGAATCTTGTGATTCAAGCTCAGAAAGGATAGCGAGTCTAGTTATCGAAAGAGAATACCCCATCATTTGGTAGACAAATGGTCAGAATCCATTCAGAAATATGCCAAATCGGTCAAGACCGACGAATCTAGAGGAGGAGCACAAACATTAACGCCTCGACCCCTTCAGCCTTCACAATTAGCGATGGGATCCAGGACTGTAGATCCAAGGATCTGTCGGAGCTCTATTGACCGTCAATCTTAACCTTTGCATAGGCAGGAGAGTGGACTCGAAAAACGTCCTAAAAGTCTCAAAGTATTTGAAACCGTCCATCGGCACAGGACATGTGGCAGTCAGTTAGCATTCTGCTGACTCGTGACTTGGAGTGGTTAAAGGGAAAGACCCGTCGTTTTCACCATTCATGAAATCCCAGTATAAGAAACCCCGATTCGGTTTAGTGTGAATATGTTTCGGCGTTTCGGCACCCGGGAAACCAAAGGGCAAGATCCCTCATTATCGCTAGTTGTGAAATCCAGGTATACAAAACCTCGAATCAGTTTAGAGTGAATAATTTTTGGCATTTCGGTACCGGGGAAACCAAAGGGAAAGACCCCTTGTTTTTTCCAGTCACGAAATCGTGGTAGATGAAACCCTGAATCGGTTTAGCGTGAATAAGTTCCGATGTTTCGGCACCCAGGAAACCAAAGGGAAAGACCCATCGTTTTCGCTAGTCGCAAAATCCCGGTATACGAAACCCCGAGCCAATTTAGTTTGAATAAGTTTCTACGTTTTGGCATCTGGTAAAGCAGAGGGCAAGACCCCTCGTCTTCATAAGTTGCAAAATCTCGGTATACGAAACTCTGATGCACTCTGTGGATGAGCCCTAGGTCATAGGACAGGGTCATGTGGTATGAAGGAGGAGTCCCGAAATAATCTGGACCATCCATTTGTAAAGGATGCGTGGCGAAGATCTAAAGCCACTGAGGTTCTGGAGATCGGGGGAATAAGAGTGAAGACCCCGCCAAAATCCCGAAAGGTAGAATGCCAGGATTTAATCCAGGCCATTGATCAAGTTGACGATTTGGACCGTATATTCAGATGATACCAGGCTTTTGGGTTTTGGGGATTGAAGGAACAAGGGTTCCTTGCAACAGGAATCTCGAAAGTTGAGTTTCAATAGCGCCATTTGGTGTTAGCATGTGTTCACTCAGGTGGTCACATGGAGTAGGAAAAAGGGGAGCCAAGGAGCTCGTTAACCCCATTTTGGGTTTCAGCATTTCAAGGGACAGGGAGTCGGGGAGAGCTCGCACACCGAAATCCTGAAACATGAAAGATGGAAGCGCCATTATGGTAAGGCCTATGGTCATAGCCAATAATCACATGGAGGAGGATAAGGGAAGGGATGGTCTGCTCTAGGCCCCATAGAAATTCGGGGATTCTGTCCCTCGAAGACAAGACAAAAAATCTAGGTTGTCGTAGTGGGTATGTGACACCCAACCAAGTATTTTTTATATAAGAATGATTACAACATGAGCATGATCATATCAGTTTACAATAGGGTAGAGTTAAGAAACTCAACTCACCTCACCAAGACACTTGTGAAAATATTTGTGACCACAAGCCTCTCTATTGCAACCATATTCATCACCACCCGCATTGCACCTCAGACATTCCTCCAATTATATACTTTCCATCTCTTCATTTTCATAAACTCTACCTCTTCATTTCCAAAGACTTCACATATTTTAGTTTTGTCTCCCACACATGCCTCCACATACTTGCATTTCCACACTTAGCCAAAATATGCCCAAGAGAATTTCACCATGTTGTTTCCATACAGCTCTCCTCCTCAAGGCATCACAAGTCCTCCCAAAGTGGAGCAACTTCACATGTTGAGGGATATTCTTCGATTCATTTGCCTCATAATCATAGAGCTCTTGTCCTCTAAATTCTTGCAAAAATTGTCTCTTTCAGTTGTGCCTCCTTGTTCTCTTAAAGGTTCTCCAAAGGTCACCATGTGAACCATTTCATCATTTGAGGGTGTCATGTGCCTTCGTGAACCCATGACGCAATGAATCTTCACACCCCTTCGTGGACTCAATCGCCCAACGATCCCATGTGCTCTCAATCGTTGTTCCCCTTGGGATTGGTACATCCCATCCGTAGAACCGACTCATCATATTGGGTGTGCGTGCCCCTTAGGTGAGTTGGTCTAACTCTCCTAAGTGCACCCCATATGCCTTAGCTAATTTTCCCTTTGTCAATGGAGTGCCAAATTCCCCCCTCAACTCTTCGCTAAATCATCTATCGTCTAAATTTCATTGCAAGGAACCTTGGGTGGAGTCATCCCTTGGCATGATGCATGCCCAAGGAACCCTAACTCCCCTCTATATGAATACTTTCATTTCTTCATTCTCATTGATTTTATCACCTTCTTGATTCAACGATTCTTGTCTAACATCCTTGGTAACTCCATCTGTCTCTTGGAACAAAACTACTTTGCGCTTGTAGCAAGCATCCAAACCTTGGAAATGTCATTGTGAAGCATCAAGTCACCACCTGAATCAACAAATCTAGCTAAGGCACCAACCACTAGGGTGCCTCACCCATCCTCTCATCTTGGTACATCCAAACTTCATTGCTCACCACCACAATGACTTTTCCAACACACCTCATCAAAGAGTTCAGTATCTCCCCTAAGCTACCTTCACAGCTGAATAAAATATTTCTACGTCCACCACAAGACCCATCTAGGAATTTTGTCCCAAGATCTTCCACATGTTCGCCCAACCAAGGTGTCCCAAACTACTACAAGACTTTTCCAAATTTGTATTTCTTGAGTCACCCTCAATTATGTTGGTTTTCACCATGGAAACATAACACACTTTAACTACCAAGTCATCTATCTTCCCTTCAAAGAACTCATTGCAACACTTGGAAAATGAAAGAACTCAAGCCAACCATGCCTTTATCAATGCCATCATTTGATGAAAGCATGTTCTAAGATTGTTGTATTGGAACTTTTCTTTCCCAAGGAACTGACTCTCTAAATGAACTCCCCTCAATCATTGTCTATTATGATGCAAGGTTGAGTCCATCTGTCCACTTCAGAAATTCATCTAAGTCCATAACTTCACAATCACTTTTGTGGTTATCTCTGTGACAAGTCATGCAATAGACCTGCATTTATCTTCCTTTTCCAAGATCTCTAGTTCACTCAATGAACTTCTATGCATGCTCTCTGAAGTTTTGAAAAATAGTTTCGACATTGACTTTCATTATGAATCAAACTATCTGAATCTACGACAAGTCGTGCAACAATCCTGTTTTTATATTCCTTGCCCAAATGTTCAATTCAACAAAAAACTATGATCTTGGTCTCTGCAAGGTATGCACAATAGTTCCAACACCGAATTTAGTTACAGAGCAATTCAACCAAGTCTACCTATGCAATCAAGTCTGTGAAAATTTCTGCGATGAGTTCCTTGATCACCCACCTTGTCCAAGTTCTTTATTTCCCAAAACTTTGCTCTTTGTCTGCACAATGTTTGTTCCCTACTCAACCTTCTCATCACACCATCAACTGAACCTCTATCATAAGTATGATGCAAAGTCTGCAGTGAACAAGTTCGTTGCACCAAATCATTCACCCGGTCTGTGCTCAAGATGCCTCTATGATGGATCAGTCCATCGAAAAATCACCAAGACAACACCTAGACTTCCTTCTCATCAAGTGTGACTTATCCACTATCACCACTACAATAGTGGAGTGTGCTTCATGCTCTGATATCATCTGTAACGACCCCACAGGATGCCTGAATGAATCTTACGATCATTCATCTCTTGAAAGCATGTGACACCATGACGGATCTTACTTTGGTCGCTTCGCACACCAAGAATACTTCGTCTAGACTACACCTATTCACCTAGAGCATACCCATACTCTGTTCTATGCTACCGATAAGTCACACTCCTACTCTAGTGAAAATATTTCTTACTAAGAAAATTTGTTAACTACTTTAACACTTAGTCTTATTTAAGCATTCATCCATGAACCAAGAGATCATCAACGAAATAAACGAAAGAAAAACATAGATATAGTGCAAGTGGAATGAACAATGCATAACAATCGACTAAGGATTTGTTATAGAAGAACAATTACAACATGAGAAATACCGGCTCAGTTTACAATTGAGCAGAGTCAAACAACTTGCCTCACCTCACTGAGACACTCATGAACAGATCCATCACCACAATAATATTTGTTGTAGTTGTCTTTGCTACCACTTGTGGTGCACCTCAGATATGCCTCCAATCGCATACTTTCCTCCAATAGCGAACTATGCCTCTTTGTTTCCATAGAATTTACATATTTTGGCTCTATCTCCCACACATGACTCTGTAGACCTATGTTTCCATACTTAGCCAAAAAATTCCCCTAATAATTTCACCATTTTCTATCCATCGAACTCTCCTTCTCAAGGCAACACAAGTCTTCCCAGAGTGGAGCGACTTAGCTCCTTGAGAGAGATCCTTCTCATCGTTTGCCTCAGTATTGCAGAGCTCTTATTCTCCAAGTTCTTTCCAAACTTGTCTCTTTTGGTTGTGTTCCCTTGTTCTCCTATAGGCTCTACAAAGGTCACCATGTGGACCATTTCTTCATTTGGGGGTGTGACACCCCTTCGCGAACCGATGCCCAAAAAAATCATCGCACCCCTTCATGGACTTGGTCACCCAACGAACCCATTCACTCTCAATCACCGTGCCCCTTGGGATTGACACGCCCAACCTTGGGGTGCCCCTCATTCCAACGCACCCCATCCATTAAACTGACTCACCATATTAGGTGCATGCACCCCTTAGGGGAGTTGGGATTACTCTCCTAAGTGCACCCCACATGCCTTAGTATATTTTCCCTTCGCCGATGGAGCACCCAAGTGTCACCCTAAAATATTTGCTAAATAGTATGGAATATAACTTTCATTTCAAGGTATCTTTGTTGGAATCATCCCTTGGAATTTTGTGTGCCCAAGAAACCCAAACTCCCCTCTATGTGAAGACTTTTGTTTCTTCATTCTGAACATTCATCTTGCCTACCCAATTCAGTTTGTGGTGTAAGTGCACCCGTCCAAGCTAAGATCTCAAGTCCTTACAATTTGGAACGAACGAATTTTATAGTAGATGGATACATGCAAATATCCTAAGAGAGAAAGAGATAAATGATTGATGGGAAATAAAATTCAATTACTATCTACATAACTAGGCAAGAAGGAATTGACTAACCCTTGCATAGGCTAAGAAATGTTTTTTTTCAAAAACCCAGGAGAAGTTCTTAGAGTTAGTACCATTAGAGATAAATAAATTGATAGAGATATATGTCAACACTTAACCACATAAGATCACAAATCATTGTCGAAAATACTCAATACAGATAGACTCAAACTTGTAATGTGGTGTGAGAATATTACTAATGAATTTTGTGAATGCCAACAATTGAATAGAGAACATCCTTGGATGACGTGAAGAGGAGTTTCTTCACAAACACATGATTGTTTCTTTTACCTATTGCAAAATTTACCACACAAGTTTCTCAATGCTTTCTCATTGACAAAGGTGTTAGTCATATTATAAAATCAAGACCACCCCTTAGAACACCTTCAAACACCAACTACAAAAAGAAGTAAGTAGAGTGTGAGTACTTCCCATGGAAGTGTTAAAATGAATGTTGTGTCTTCCCTCATCAACCTAGAGTAGAATCAAGGCTAGCGATGGGGGAATAACTACTCATGAGATGTATCTAGAGGAAGAAACTCTAGTTGACTCATAGTGAAGAAAGAAAAACAATACCAACAAAAGAAGTAAGTATGTTAATGTACGAAGAAAATTGAAAGAGGAAAAACACACCTTTAGTCCCCAGGAAGGAAAACCTTGGTTAGAACCATGGTATGAACAAGCTAACATTAGAAAATTATACCAAGTATTACAAGGAAAGGATGATCACAATGAACCTAATGTCAGAGGAGAGTTGCATCTAGGAATACCCATGTCTATGGGCTGGAACTCCAATATAGATATTTATGAATGGAAGATAGAGACGTATGAATTAAGAGCAAGGGATTGTTGGAGTATTGAGGATATTCCTATGTATAGTATCAATACTTGCATCAGTTAGGGTCATACCATCTATTTTGAGAAGAGGATTAGAATGTATCATAGTCTAGTCCCCGTAGAGATAGATTTTCCTAACTTCCCCCCATTAAGATTTAAATATCAAGAATTTATGAGACAAAAGGTTAGGCTACTCGTTGGCGGAGTAACCATGGTCATTGACTATATATTTGGACAGTAGCTTCCACATACTTTATTTAGAGATTTGGAGGGAGAAAATTGAGAGAAGATACACCAATAAAAAAGTTCAGACTTGGCTTCTTGCCTGGAAGGAACATCCATGATTGTGAAAATGAGTGGAAAACAATTGAATACCATGATGAAATGGTATGGCCACATATGTTTACAAATACATTAGAATATATACCATATAATAGTGATAGGTAGATGAAGCAAAATGAGAGACTTGTAATTGGAAAAACTTGAAAGAAATTTTAATAGAGGATTCATCTTTTTTCATACAAAAGAATGCTTAAAAATAGTAGTTAAGGAAATGTCAGAATTCATTGAAAATTTGAGTAACATTAGCTCAAGGAAAAAAGGCATGTAGAAAGTCGACATAGGGTGTCTACTTTGACTTGAAACATAATTAAAAATAAATATAAAAAATAAGGAAATATTATAGTAAGGAGAATTGAAATGGAAAATTAAAATTTTCGTGGTAAGACTATCATATGGAAGAGGAATAATACATAGGTTAATAAACTAGTAACGTTTGTGTCTAAAGTAAATAAATAAAAAGACCCACAAAGAAGAGGACGACAAAATCAACATCCCGACTACATACAATGAGATCAAAGAAGGGGAAAGAAAGATAAACTATTCCAAATCAATTGTTGATGGACACAGAGATCCAATTCAAGGAAGTTGATATATCAAATTATGGGAAACTAAAGATTGCAAAGATTGGATATTATTGGTCCAATAAAGAAACGAGAGAGATAGTCAACTAACTGAAAGAATACAAAGATGTATTTACAAGAGATTATAAGGGCTTGAATGGATTGGTTGGGGAGATGGGAGAAATGAAAATTGACCTAACCACATATGCAAATCTTGTGGAAAAAGAGGCCATGCATATTTTCACATAAGTACAAAGAGATTGTCCAAAAGGAAATTGAAACTATGCATGTAGTAAGGATATTATACCTCATAGAAAAAGTTGGATGGGCTAGCCCTATGGTGGCACAACCAAAGAAACAAGAAGCCAAAATACTAAGGATTTGTGTTTATTTTAGAGGTCTCAAAACCTCACAGCAATGGAGTCTCCATGATCCATTGTTACACCATTTGCTCGTGGTGTCTTTGGTGGGTCAATTGTCTATTCTATACTCTAGTTCATACACTCCATATATCTTGTTTTACTTTATATAGTTACTTGACCTTTGATGTCACAATCCAAGGGACTATGCTTTTTAATTCATATATGAGGGGTTCAATAATTTCATTCATTCTTGTCTCATCATTTTTTCTTTATGCTCTTTGTGTGTGTGTGTTGGCAGCAAGCCAGATCAGAAAGAAAGGCTATTTTGGGAAGAAAGGCATGCACGAGGAAAGAAACAACTGGAAGGAAGAGCAACACATGTGAATGCAAGGAAGACCTAAAAAAATTAGGGTTGGGGTTTTTGTAATACATTGTAATGGATGATGAGCCAGAAACTTATATATAGAGATACCTAGACATTAGCTGAGAGAGGAAAAATAACACTATGGAGAGAGTGAGAAGAAGAGATAGAGGGTTTTTTAGGAAGAGTCATGTTTTGATAACTAGATGTAATACTTCTGTCATATGACCCAATTTTGTAAGTTGTTGAGCTGTAGAGGGTCAGTAGGGTAGATCTTGAGGGTTAGATCACAGGCTGAGGAGCCTGGTGTTATCTAGTCTGCCTTGTAATAGATCTTTACCTGACTGAGGATGAGTTGTAAAGTGCATGGTGTTGTAGCTTTGGAACTTCCATAATAGAAGAGCTTGAGAGCCAGATCTTTGTGGACGTAGCCCAGAAGGGGGTGAACCACGGCAAAGCCTTTGTTATGTTATTGAATGCTTGTGTCTCTTTTATTGCTTATAAGTAGATGCTAGCATGATGAATGAATGAGATAATGAGTTGATTACATTACATGAATGCATAATTGGGAATGATAGTATAATGCGTTAATAAGTTAGATAGAACTCTTAGCGCACACTTCTCAGATCCCCACTCAATCCTGGACTGAAAACACCTAAGTATTGCAGTATCCCATTAATACTATCTTGGGTGAGACTGCACAGTGCACTCTGTGCGTTGCATTTCCTTCTAGTTTACCAGGAGGGCCGATAGTTTTAGAGGCTTTGTTGGAACCCCAATAGACTTGAACTTGGGTCAATCATGTTAAAGGCATAATGCAAATAATTAAACCAACATCTGGTTCTATTGTAGGTTGTAACAATATAGGATTGAGTATATGGGATATGTTAAAAGAGGGTAAGATCTGTGGAAGGCGGGTCCAAATAATACCGAACTGGACTACAAGAAGTTGAGAAGAATGCGCTGCTAGAAGGGGATGTTGAGACCATGGAATCCCACAAGAGCAGAGATCAAAAGCTGGCTAAATACAAAGGATCTAAAGTTTGCGCAAAAAGATAATAGAAACCCTAGAATAACACCACACAAATACCTTGAGAAGTATGTGTTTACTGATCTGCATGAAGTCTTTTTCTATGATTTTCCACACTTATTGCAGGAGTGGATATTGAGGTTGAAGGATAACCACACAACAAACCGTATCTGACAGTTAGAGTGGACCCCAGTTCAGATTGAGAAGTTACAGTAGGTGAACAACAAATTCACCCACGCAGTAGATTTTTGGCTTGACAGTATTGTAGTAGGATTTATAACAGAATTTGCGGTAGATACCACGAAGTCATACAACACAACAAAGAAAGAGTTTCTACGAGGACCTCAAGGAAGGTATATTAGATCATTGTATACTTCTATTAAGATATCTCTCTATAATAAAGGTGTAATGACAATGGAATCAGACAACTAAACTTCCTTGCATGCATGGGGAAGGGGGGAAGCACTCACAGAAAGAGAAGAAATGGAAGGAGAAGTGGAGAAAGAAAATAAGGAGGAAGCCTTGGACCCAATCATGATTGACAATGACCAGATCAATCGGATCATGGAGGCAACTGGAAAAATGCTCAGTGGAGTACCCTACCAATACAAGGTGAACACAAGGAAGAGAGTTGTATCCACGAGGGAAGGCTTGGAAAGTGATGAAGAGGAGGTAGAGGATCTTTGGGCTGTAGAGAAGATTGAGGAGATCCCGCACACAACATATGAGAGGAAGACGAGAGGTCCAAGAGTGGGAATAGAAGGAAACAATCCTATCCATATTAATGTCAGTGTGGAACCCATCAACCCATGTACAACTAACAGACCAAAAAGAACACCACCGTTTAGACAACTGAATTTCAGGAGAAGGAAGACAACAGGAAGTACATCTACACAGGGAAAAAAAAATGGAGGAGCCAGTTCAAGAATCATTAGTAAAGTATATACACCGCACGGAGGTATTAGTTTAACATTCAGGATGGAAGGACACGATCCCACCATAAGGTTACCATAATTCAAAGGAGAAGTGTTAGAGGACCCGAAAAAGCACTTATTTATCTGTGAGAAGATCTGAGAAGCGAAATAGATCACAAACGAGGACACCAAACTTGCATGGCTAGAGATTACACTAAGAGATCATGCACTGGATTGATATATGAGTTTAGCTACAAACAATCCACCAGGACAACCCGAACGATCACGGATATCAATAAGTTACTGATAAATGAGTTTCAGAAGCCAAGTTCAGAGGACCAGTACATGAACAAGATGATAGAAATTAGACTAAAACTAGGAGAATCCGTATGGGATATTGACCAGAGCTTCAAGAGACCAAAAGGAAAGTTGAAATATCTCATGACAGATATGCAACATAAGTATATGTACGCCAATTCACTATTACCACACTTAAAATATACACTGCGACAATATAAGTTTTAGACACAGGAAGAGGCTCTGCAGGCAGCCTTGCAACTAGAAGAAAACTAATATCGGAAGATCGACCCAGCCATCGAAGAGATGAAGGAGGATTTGAATAACTTAACATTATAGCCAAACCAGAACAAAAGTAAGGACAAACAAGAAGCCATTTGGTGTATGGACTAAAGGACACCATAAGAACGAATTTCCAACATTCATGCAGTATATGGCAGTGGGAATGCCAAATCCATTACCAATATGAGGACTATGGTGTGAAATCTGTAGGAAACAGGGTCATGACCCATATCACTGCCCAATGATGTAGAAGTACCAGACAGTCCCAAAGATTTCATATTGCAACTTTTGCAAGTCAGTAGGCCATGATGATAAAGACTGTAGAACCATGGAGTTGATGAGAGAGAGGACATCCGATGCATATAACGTGCAGGCATAAATGATGACTGGGAAAGCCGCACCTCAGTTTAACCAAATACCATCCCCATAAAACATTGTGCAACAACATTATAATACTGCTCAACAACAATATAATACTGCATAGCCTTAGTACAATAATGCATAGTACAATCGAGTGCCTCAGTATAACACACCGCGAGGAGATCGAGCTGACTACAGAGGCAGAGGACACGAAAGATGAGGCTTTGGGAGAGGTAGAGGACCAGTGGTATGTCACAACTATCAACAAAGATGACACTATGCAAGAGAATGTCCACTTCCACCAGCGACTTGTATGTACAGTTGTGCATCGGATCATGACACAGAAGAATGTCCTATGTTATTAAGGAAGATCTAGGAAAAGAGGAATCAAAACAATTAGAATGTTCAATGGATTTTAGCAGAATCAAGGGATGAAGGGCGAAGCATCAACATAGTTATGTGTTGAGGAGCTAAAATAGGAAATGACGCAGTCCGACAAGAACCAATACAACACCAATGGGTGAAGAAGAATATCGAACCAAGGAAGCAGTTCAATGGACAGAATGAGAAGGAGATATTTAAGAAAGCCAGACAAGATTTTCTGAATCAAGACACCGCATCGGCATCAACCGCACAACATAGAAAGGAAGTACCAGAGTATGAGATGCCTCCATCATTGGATCATACCAAAGAAATTCATCCCCTAGGACAAGTAAGTACAATTAAAGGCTTTTTACAATCATGTGTAAACCTATTGAATGATCCATCCTCTATCAAAATATTGCAAAATAGGTTAGAAAGATGTAGCATAGAGACAGAAGGAGAACTAGAACAAAAAACAGTCAATCACCTACATATAAGGAGAAGAACAAGTAGGGAGTTCAGGCTAAACTCCAACATCGGAGATATCATACTGGATCTAGGATCTGAAGTCAATGTACTACCCAAGAAGACATGGCAATTTATGGGAGATCCCACATTAGGATATTTACCCGTTCAGCTGAAACTAGCAAACCAACACATAGTTCTATCAATTGGAAGACTGAAAGGAGTGACAGTAGATCTGTATGGAGTGCACACTAAAGCTGACTTCGAAGTGATTGAAATAGTGGATGACACAACACCATATCTAACATTTCTTGGCTTGGATTGGGCATTTAATAACCAGTTCATAATCAACATCAAAACACAAAAAATGACATTTGAGTCAGGAGAATACAGGGCCATTGCACCATTAGACCCATCAGAAGGGGAGAGGTTTGTAGATCTTACTTGCTTGGACTTGGAAGAAATTAGCCAGTTGTAGAGAACAAATGCGTGAGATGAGGATTATGTGAACCCAACTACAGATGGGATACTCAGTTGGTGGAGCATTACTTCATGTGCGTCAGACTCAGATACAGGTTTAGAAAACTGGCAACAGAGGCTACACGAAGTTTCCACAAGAAGATGCACAAGAATATACTGCACAGTAAGATGGGTAGGTACAGAGATAAGGGAACCACCCAGTTTCCACGTGGTAAACAATCTATAAGCATTCTTGATACATTACGAAGATGAAGTGTTAGAAAACCATAGACTCTCAACACTCGATATAGCACTCAAGGCCACATCTGCAATATGGTGGGGTGCACACAAAGAAACAATCAAGGATTGGTACCAATCTAATAAGTTACTGTGCATAAGGTTTGGCACAAAAAAAATAAGCAACTAGCAGCAGAAGTACGATGGACAGGGGGCACCAGCGGAACACTTGGAGAAGTGCAGAGCATTGTGAAAAATGACACCCCCAGAAGAATGGCTTCATCATTTCGTACACACATTAGAGGGCATACCAACAAACTAGTATATGATCCAAGAAGTGCGTAGAGGAACTATGAGTTGGACAGTACTACAACAAAAATTTACAATCACTTTCTCATTCAAGCATGAGAACCCCAACATAGATGCAACACTTAAGCACATAAGAGGGGTGATATTCATTCAGGAACCATAAGACAAACTCATAACAAAGGAGCAATAGCGAAACAGACATACAGTGAAAGAATTGTTGTCATTCTACCATGTGCAAGAAGAAGTACCAGAGGAAGATGACCCCCACGATATTCATATCAAGGAAACAAAAGGCGAAAGAGAAGTGGAAGGTCCACCTCTAGAATCGAAATTAATTACTATGCCGATCAAGGTGAATAAAGTCAACATTGGGACAGTTGAGAATCCCAAAATGGCCATCATAGGAGACTACTGGTATTAGCAGACAGTGGAAATCATAACAAAGTTACTGTGCAAATACAACGACCTATTACCCACAATGTTTACATAAATGAAGGGCATAGCAGGAGAACTAGGATAAATGAAGATACCACTCAGAGCTGAGGAAAGACTGATCAGACATCGACTATACAAACTAAATCCGAAATATAAGCAAAAAGTCGAAGCTGAGATCTATCCTCACTTCTTCATAGGGTGTCCTCAATCTATTTCTCTTTTTGCACTTGGGCCTCTGCAACTTCATTCTTTACTCGACCCATTTCTACTTGGGTTTCTTTTTCACATTCTTTAATCTCATAATGACTCATGCCATCCTGACTTGACAACTCAAATACTCTACATGCATCTTTTTCAACATTCAAATATTTAGATAAAACTTGTGTTCCCATGGGAACATCCTCCAAAGGCTCTCCTTCCTTTGGTATGAAATCACTGATCTCAACACCACCATATTTATCATTACTCTCCTTCATTGTTGGAAGCGAGTCATTTTATTTATTCTCCATTTCAATATGGAGATATACTTTCTTTGCACCTAATGTTGTTGTATCATTATCCTCCTTGAGAGGTCTTTATTTTTCCTTCATATTCTTCACACTCATACCCTTAGCAAGGGTATTCTTTGTATCCACCTTATTTGGTTGTTTCTTTTGAATTTTTCCTTGGATTTCCTCCAAGGCTTCCAACCTAGCCATCAATTTCTTCATTTCCTCCTCTAAGGCCTCTTCCTCCCAAGGCTTTCTTCTACTAATGCTTCCAAATTTGACACATTACGACACTTTGTGATGTGCAACCTATTCTCTCTTAATTTGATACCTCTACCAAATTAGATCTATCATTCCTCACTCCACTAGTAGATATTTAAATTTTCACTTCAAACTCCAAAACCCCAAATGGGTTCCTCTCAGTTAATGTTCTCAAGCCCTCTAACAACCATTAAATTAATTTAAAATTATGCTCACAATTTCTCAAACCCACAACTAAAATTTCCCCTCTCATTGTGTGCACCTCCAAATGCACAACAAAATCTTCCCAACACATAGTTGGAGCTATTCTTTCTTACCCCACAACTCTACCCAACAAAAAACTAGAGCTATCTCTCAAAATAACATCTACCTAGTCTCTCTCCCTTAGAGTTTCATTCTCAATAGGATGCTCCCATTCTAATAGAACTTAATTTAGGCTAGCATGGCATGTAAAATACAACCGCACTAGGCTATCCATCTCTACTCAAAGGACACAAAAAAATAGGAAGCACACAATTTTTTTTTTTTAATTGCAAACAAAGTATGTGGGTGAAAATTGAATTTGTTTGACCAACACTTCTATTAAAATTTAGAATTGTGAACACATATACAAATGCCTCAATGAGCTTCCACTAGGACACTAATTACAAGTTCAAACATTATTTCCCTCTAAAATCATATTTGGGAATTCCTGTTGGTCTAAGCCTCAACTAGGCTTATAGAGCCTCAAGAGAAATTCACAAAATTGAGTTTTATTTTGAACCTGAGTTTCTTTTGCTTGATCTTGCCAGGATCCTTTATGTTTCTCTAGTTGCCTGTTTTTTTTTCTGGTTCTCATATTCTTCCTTGTGTTACTTTTCATTCTTTTTCTCCTCCAACAAGTTCTCCCTCTCAATGACAATTCTACCCAACATTGCATGTTGGAATTGTCTTCTTCTTCTTCTTCTCTGCTCCATGTAGTCTTCCCTACTTTGCAAACTACCTCTTATTTTATCTCTTCCTTCCCTTATTTCTCTTCTCTTTTCTCATTCCTTTGTGATTTCTCCTCTTCTTTGTCTTCCTCTCTTCTCCAATTCTCCTTCACACTCTCTCATTCTTTCCTCTTCTTTTCTGGGCTTCCCCTTAATTCTTGTTTTCCATCCTTCTTCTCTTCATCTCCTCTTTTTAATAACTTGATGAAATCTCATAAAGTAAAAGAGGCTCATCCTCTCAAGCCACACTAGATGTACTCCCAGGATTACCTAGCCTCCATCAAAAATTTAAAACCATGTATGGATGGCCTAGCCACCATGAAACATATGCAAATCCCATGTGGATCTTGGTCGTAGGTGTCCCATCAAAATAATGGTGCAACGCAAAAAATGTCGCAGGTGTGTTTACAACCAAACTTGCACTATTATAGTCAAAGAGGACTTGGTGCAACTCTAGACACAATGCCCATTGTCACCTCGACATTTGTGTTTATTACTTTGGGTTGGTGCATATGAAGCAAATAAACTTAATTAAGTAGGAGAATTGTTGCAGCAACAACATAAATTCAACATGCTAGAAGAGAAGAGAAGATGAGGACCAAGCTACTCATTTTATTAACATCCAAGATTGAAAACTAATTGCAAGTACAATGGAGAATGACACTTTAGGATCTGTTGTAACCTAGGTATGCACCCTTGCCTCTCCTCTCTCCTTCCCTATGCCTTCGTCGAATTTTTCTTCTTCAGTTTGATTAAGTCAGTTTCCCATTACTGAGTGAATTGGTTCTTATCCATTTCTCTCTTGATTGAGTCTTTGTGCATTTCTGTTGCTATTGTTTCTTCAAGGATAATTACATGTCGTATTTGGTTTGGAATGCTTGTCATCGTGTTTTCCATTGATTGAGATCACAATAGGTCGACCAAGCCTTTGTATTTACATGAAACGCCCGTGGACAAAACGCAGCAATCTAGAGAGGTCAATTTTGGGATCAGATTGTGGGAATAGACAGGTTAACTTTCTACAGTGGAGATCCATCAGGCCAATCAGATTGTCAATTTTCATGCATTTGGAGTGTTGAAATCACATGGGGTTTAACATCAAGAGAAAACCCACAAAGAGAAAGAATTACCCGAAGTCCCGAAGTGTCGAACACCCGAAGTCCCAAAGTGAATCTGGACCGTCCATCAGCAAGGAAACTTCGAGGCAGATTCTTCACTTCAGAGACTTAGCACTCTGGGATATTTGCAAAGCACTAGAGCAAGAATTACCCGAAGTGTCAAACTTCCGAAGTCCTGAAGTAACGAGATACTGCCACATCACTTCGAGCCCATACTACTTCGGGAGACCTTCATGCCTCACAGTCCAAAAATCCCAAAGCCCGAAGTTTCGAAGCATGTGGCATTCATCAGTCATGACAAATGGCACACTCATTAGTCATGACACATGGCACTCATTCTAGGTCATTTGGTTGTGTCATTTGCCCATTTCCACGTGACACATGTCACCCTTATTTCCATGACACATGAGCAGTCATGACATCAGGCCACCACATCACTTCGCAGCCTATACCACTCCGTGAGATTTTCGAGCACAACATTCATAAACTCTCGAAGTTTCGAACACCCAAAGTCCCAAAGAAAGTCTGGACTTTCCATCAACGATGACACGCGACGGAAGATCTCCCACTTCAGATATACTTCACTTCAAAGGATTGCACGAGTAGGGAGACAGAAAATCTCGAAGCCAGAACTCCCAAAGTGAACCTGGACCGTCCAGATCTAGAGGCCACGTGGAGTTAGATCTCTAACTTCGGGAGTACGACACTCTAAAGGATGGTAAGAAATTTTCATTTAAAAGGCTCAAAGCCTGAAATCCTGAAGTAATTGCAGACGGTCGATCTCAAATAAGCCATCATAGTTGATCCTTGCAGTAGTTAGAAAAGGAATATCACCCGAATCACATATTGCGACATGATCGATGGCCAAACTACATTACAGGGATGTAAACTGCTCGAACGTTAATTTTCCAAAGCGGTCCTGCAATTGGAACCATGGTATTGTTGGAAAGGTATGTGGAAGCTTGTGGGGGATTATGGGACCAAAGTCGGTGTGGACCCAAACCACCCTCGACAACTTCTACAATCACATGCTTATATGACATCAGGTCACCATGCCATCTCCACTCACACTCCCACTACTGCTCAACTTTTGCCACCTGTTCCCCCACAACTACCCCCCATATCACCTATCACCTCCACGCATCTTGTTTTCCTATTGGACACTCACCTCCACGTCTTCTTATTCACGACCAGGTCATCACAGTGAAAGAGAGGAGAAGGGTCAGCTACATTCAAGACAGAGTGTGCTTAGCTTCCAAAATCTCAGACACAGACGGGGAGTTAAGTCTCAGTCACAGGTCGACGTAGATTGGTTCTAGAACACTTGAATAGACTACCTCTTCTTCAAGTAGAGATCTGTTCATGCAACCAGTTGTCTCCAATGCCCTCTAATAGGTCGCAGGCATGCCATTACTCAACACAGATCTCTGTTATGTCACTCTGAGGCCTATTTTTTGCCAATTCAGTCCCTCCAGTGCATGCATCAGTTTTGTCTCAGAGACAGTAGTAGTTTTTAGTTGATTAATTCCAGTATTTTCTTAGATTAGATACAAGAGTGGTCTTTTGTGTGTTATAATAACCACTCTTTCTTATTAAGTCCAGTGCCTTAGTGAAGTTAATAATGTGTTATACAAATAGTTACCTAAAATTAGGTCTCAGTCCCCTAAGTATGAGAACCTATGCAACTTTGTTAAATAGGGGGTCTTTGAATGTTTTGAGGGTAAGATATTTTGGGAAAGAATAACACTACATCAGACTGGTTGGAACCGTTATATGCATGGATTAAATCTCTCTACCTGGTGAACATACTCTTGATCTTCATGTGTTTTTATTCTTATCTTGAATACGATTTTTTATTTGTGAAATGTACATTTCATTTCGTTTCAACTATTGTCTAAATTAATTTTTACTGATATGCAACCTGTCAAACAACTAATGCTTTGGTGAAGATTTGTTTTTATTGGAACTTGTGGGAGTAATTTTGATTTTGATACATGTTTAATGTCTTGAAATGATATTTTAAGTATTGAACTTCTTGCAACAAATTATTCATTGAGTAGTTTGTTGTTTCCCTTTGTTTTCTATTATTTCACTGGTCTGTCATTAGTGTGCCACCAGCCAAGGAGGACCCTGATCCATATCATTTTTCCAACCCAACCTTGATTTTGTCTTGGTAGAACAACCCCCTGACCAACCAACAAAAAATTAAAAGAAACAACCATTCTAAACTGATAGGTGGCCTAGCTTTGCCCTTTAGCAGTGAGGTGCAGACCTTAGGACCAACATGATCCAACCCCTTTTATAATGATCTCCATCTTTTCTTCATATAACACAATAATAAGAAGAGAATATATGGCGCACCCTAGAAGTGAGAGAAGAAAGAGGGTTAAACTCCAAGAAGAAGTCTATGTATGGCAAAAACCAATGAATAATGATATTTGAAGATGGTGAACTTTACCCCAGCACTATTCCAAGACAAATACATGTGCCACATTGGCTAAATTAACCACCAAACCATGCACTCCTCAAGTTATAACTCAAACAAGGCATGCAAACTAGTCTTGCATGCATGTGAATATCTAAAACCAACAAATGCCCTTTATGCTTGCAGACTAGTTGAAAGTGATAAAAGGATAAGGTAAGGTTCAAGAATAGATTGCATGAATTCCTTTATCCAAATCCCACTTCTCGTTGAGAAAAATATGGATAAGACGATAAAATAAGGGTCATATTGAATATTTTCCAAGTAGGGTGCACTTTTT
>SNQJ01S0035822.1:0-32333 GCA_010110895.2 Picea sitchensis | reverse complement strand
TTGTTTTACTTTATATAGTTAATTGACCTTTGATGTCACAATCCAAGGGACTATGCTTTTTAATTCATATATGAGGGGTTCAATAATTTCATTCATTCTTGTCTCATCATTTTTTCTTTATGCTCTTTGTGTGCGTGTGTTGGTAGCAGGCCAAATCAGAAAGAAAGTCTATTTTGGGAAGAAAGGCATGCACGAGGAAAGAAACAACTGGAAGGAAGAGCAACACATGTGCATGCAAGGAAGACCTAAAAACATTAGGGTTAGGGTTTTTGTAATACATTGTAATGGATGATGAGCTAGAAATGTATATATAGAGATACCTAGACATTAGCTGAGAGAGGAAAAATAACACTATGGAGAGAGTGAGAAGAAGAGATAGAGAGTTTTTTAGGAAGAGTCATATTTTGATAACTAGATGTAACACTTCTGTCATATGACCCAATTTTGTAAGTTGTTGAGATGTAGAGGGTCAGTAGGGTAGATCTCGAGGGTTAGATCACAGACTGAGGAGCCTGGTGTTATCTAGTCTTCCTCGTAATAGATCTCGACCCAACTAAGGATGCGTTGTAAAGTGCATGGTGTTGTAGCTTTGGAACTTCCATAATAGAAGAGCTTGAGAGCCAGATCTTTGTGGACGTAGCCCAGGAGGGGGTGAACCATGGTAAAACCTTTGTTATGTTATTGAATGATTGTGTCTCTTTTATTGCTTATAAGTAGATGCTAGCATGATGAATGAATGAGCTAACGAGTTGATTACATTACATGCATGCATAATTGGGAATGATAGTATAATGTGTTAATAAGTTAGATAGAACTCTTAGCACACACTTCTCAGATCCCCACTCAATCCTGGGCTGAAAACACCTAAGTATTGCAGTAGCCCATTAATACTATCTCGGGTGAGACTGCACAGTGCACTCTGTGCGTTGCGTTGCCTTCTAGTTTACCAGGAGGGCTGATAGTTTTAGAGGCTTTGTTGGAACCCCAGTAGACTTGAACCTAGGTCAATCATGTTAAATGCATAATGCAGATAATTAAACCAACATCTAGTTCTATTGTAGGTTGGAACAATATAGGATTGAGTATATGGGATATGTTAAAAGAGGGTAAGATCTGCGGAAGGTGGGTCCAAAGAATACCGAACCGGACTACAAGAAGGTGAGAAGAATGCGCTGCTAGAAGGGGATGTTGAGACTGTGGGATCCCACAAGAGCAGAGATTGAAAGCTGGCTGAAGACAAAGGAGCTAGAGTTTGCGCAAAAAGATAACAGAAACCCTAGAATAACACCACACAAATACCTTGAGAAGTATGTGTTTACTGATCTGCATGAAGTATTTTTCTGTGATTTTCCACACTTATTGCAGGAGTGGATATTGAGGTTGAAGGATAACCACACAAAAAACCGGATCTGACAGTTAGAGTGGACCCCAGTTCAGATTGAGCAGTTATAGTAGGTGAACAACAAATTCACCCGCGCAATAGATTTTTGGCTTGACAGTATTGTAGTAGGATTTATAACAGAATTTACGGTAGATACCACGAAGTCGTACAATGCAAGAGAGCAAGATTTTATACGAGGACCTCAAGGAAGGTATATTAGATCATTGCATACTTCTATTAAGATATTTCTCTATAATAAAGGTGTAATGACAATGGAATCATGCAACTAAACTTCCCTGCGTGCATGGGGAAGGGGGGAAGCACTCACAGAAAGAGAAGAAAAGGAAGGAGAAGTGGAGAAAGAAAAGAAGGAGGAAGCCTTGGACCCAATCATGATGGACAATGACCAGATCAATCGGATCATGGAGGCAATTGGAAAAACGTTGATTGGAGTACCCTACCAATACAAGGTGAACACAAGGAAGAGAGTTGTAGCCACGAGGGAAGGCTTGGAAAGTAATGAAGAGGAGGTAGAGGATCTTCGGGCTGTAGAGAAGATTGAGGAAATCTTGCGCACAACATATGAGAGGAAGACGAGAGGTCCAAGAGCGGGAATAGAAGGAAACAATCCTATCCATATTAATGTCAGTGTGGAACCCATCAACCCATGTACAACTAACACACCAAAAAGAACACCACTGTTTAGACAACTGAATTTCGGGCGAAGGAAGACAACAAGAAGTACATCTACACAGGGAAAAAAAACTGGAGGAGCCAGTTCAAGAATCATTAGTAAAGTATATACACCGCACAGAGGTAGTAGTTCAACATTCAGGATGGAAGGACACGATCCCACCATAAGGTTACCAGAATTCAAAGGAGAAGCGTCAGAGGAACCGGAAAAGCACTTATTTATCTGTGAGAAGATCTGAGAAGCGAAATAGATCACAAACAAGGAAACCAAACTTGCACGGCTAGAGATTACACTAAGGGATCATGCATTGGATTGATATATGATTTTAGCTACAAAAAATCCACCAGGACAACCTGAACGATCACAGATATCGATAAGTTACTAATAAATGAGTTTCAAAAGCCAAGTTCAGAGGACCAGTACATGAACAAGATGATAGAAATTAGACTAAAACCAAGAGAATCCGTATGGGATATTGACCATAGCTTCAAGAGACTAAAAGGAAAGTTGAAATATCTCATGACAGATATGCAACATAAGTATATGTACGTCAATTCACTATTACCACACTTAAAATATACATTGCGACAACATAAGTTCTAGACGCATGAAGAGGCTCTATAGGTAGCCCTGCAACTAGAAGAAAGCCAATATCGAAAGACCGAACCAGCCATCGAAGAGATGAAGGAGGATTTGAATAACTTAACGTTCTAGCCAAACCAGAACAAAAGTAAGGACAAACAAGAATCCATT
This sequence comes from Picea sitchensis, assembly GCA_010110895.2. NCBI lineage: Eukaryota > Viridiplantae > Streptophyta > Pinopsida > Pinales > Pinaceae > Picea > Picea sitchensis. The sequence continues at coordinate 29,505 of SNQJ01S0035822.1, read as the reverse complement.
TGGTGTACCACATGCAGGACTAAAGGACACCATAAGAACGAATGTCCAACATTCATGTAGTATATGGTAGCGGGAATGCCAAATCCATTACCAATATGAGGACTATGGTGTGAAATTTGTAGGAGATAGGGTCATGACCCATATCACTGCCCAATGATGCAGAAGTACCAGACAGTCCCAAAGATTTCATATTGCAACTTTTGCAAGTCAGTAGGCCATGATGATAAAGACTGTAGAACCATGGAGTTGATGAGAGAGAGGACATCAGATGCATATAACGTGTAGGTAGAAATGATGACTGGGAAAGCCACACCTCGGTTTAACTAGATACCATCCCTATACAACACTGTGCAACAACATTATAATACCACGCAACAACAATATAATACCGCATAGCCTTAGTACAATACCACATAGTACAATCAGGTGCCTCAGTATAACGCACCACAAGGAGATCGAGCTGACTATAGAGGCAGAGGACGAGCAAGATGAGGATTTGGAAGAGGTAGAGGACCAGTGGTATGTCACAACTATCAACAAAGATGACACTATGCAAGAGAATGTCCACTTCCACCAACGACTTGTATGTACGATCGTGCATCGGATCATGACACAGAAGAATGTGCTATGTTATTAAGGAAGATCTAGGAAAAGAGGAATCAAAACAATTAGAATTTTCAATGGATTTCAGCATAATCAAGGGATGAAGGACGAAACATCAACATAGTTATGTGTTGAGGAGATAAAATAGAAAATGACGCAGTCCGACAAGAACCAATACAACACCAATGGGTGAAGAAGAATATCGAACCAAGGAAGCAGTTCAATGCACCGAATGAGAAGGATATATTGAAGAAAGCTAGACACGAATTTCTGAATCAAGACACCGCATCGACATCAACCGCACAACATAGAAAGGAAGTACCAGAGTATGAGATGCCTCCATCGTTGGATCATACCAAAGAAATTCATCCCCCAGGACAAGTAAGTACAATCAAAGGATTTTTACAATCATGTGTAATCCTATTGAATGATCCATCCTCTATCAAAATATTTCAAAATATGTTAGAAATATGTAGCATAGAGACAGAAGGAAAACTAGAACAAAAAACAGTCAATCACCTACATATAAGGAGAAGAACAAGTAGGGAGTTCATGCTAAACTCCAACATCAAAGATTTCAACATGGGAGATATCATACTAGATCTAGGATCTGAAGTCAATGTACTACCCAAGAAGACATGACAATGTATGGGAGAGACCACAATAGGATATTCACCCGTTCAGCTGAAACTAGCAAACCAGCACATAGTTCTACCAATTGGAAGACTGAAAGGAGTGATAGTAGATCTGTATGGAGTGCGCACTAAAGCTGACTTCGAAGTGATTGAAATAGTGGACGGCACAACACCATATCCAACATTTCTTGGCTTGGATTGGGCATTTAATAACTAGTTCATAATCAACTTCAAAACACAAAAAATGACATTTGAGTCAGGAGAATACAGGGCCATTGCACCATTAGACCCATCAGAAGGGGACAGGTTTGTAGATCCTACTTGCTTGGACTTGGAAGAAATTAGCCAGTTGTATAGAACAAATGTGTGAGATGAGGATTATGTGAACCCAACTATAGATGGGATACTCAGTTGGTGGAGCATTACTTCATGTGTGTCAGACTCAGATACAGGTTTAGAAAACTTGCAACAGAGGCTACACAAAGTTTACACAAGAAGATGCACAAGAATATACCGCACAGTAAGATGGGTAGGTACAAAGATAAGGGAACCACCCAGTTTCCACGTGGTAAACAATTTAGAAGCATTCTTGATACATTACAAAGATGAAGTGTTAGAAAACCATAGACTCTCAACACTCGATATAGAACTCAAGGCCACATCTGCAAGATGGTGGGGCACACACAAATAAAGAATCAAGGATTGGTACCAATCTAAGAAGTTACTGTGCATAAGGTTTGGCACAAAACAAAGAAGAAACCAGTAGCAGAAGTACGATGGACAGGGGGCACCAACAGAACTCTTGGAGAAGTGCAGAGCGTTGTGAAAAATGACACCCCCAGAAGAATGGCCTCATCATTTCATACACACATTAGAGGGCATACCAACAAACTGGTATATGAACCAAGAAGTATGTAGAGGAACTATGAGTTGGATAGTACTACAACAAAAATTTACAATCACTTTCTCATTCAAGCATGAGAACCCCAACATAGATGCAACACTTAAGCACATAAGAGGGGTGATATTCATTTAGGAACCATAAGTCAAACTCATAACAGAGGAGCAATAGCGAAACATATATACAGTGAAAGAATTGTTGTCATTCTACCATGTGAAAGAAGAAGTACCAGAGGAAGATGACCCGCGTGATATTCATATCAAGGAAGCAGAAGGCGAAGGAGAAGTGGAAGGTCCACCTCTAGAATCGAAAGTAATTACTGTGCCGATCAAGGTGAATAAAGTCAACATTGGGACAGTTGAGAATCCCAAAATGGCCAACATAGGAGACTACTGGGATTAGCAGACAGTGGAAAGCGTAACATAGTTACTGCGCGAATACAATGACCTATTCCCCACAATGTTTACATAAATGAAGGGCATAGCAGGAGAACTAGGATAACTGAAGATACCACTCAGAGCTGAGGAAAGACTGATTAGACATCGACCATACAGACTAAATCCGAAATATAAGCAAAAAGTCAAAGATGAGATCGATAGAATGATCGAAGCCAGAATCATAGAACGTATGGAAGAATCAAAATGGATAAGCCCGATGGTAGTTTAGGAGAAAAAACAAGGCAGGATAAGTTTATGCGTTGAATTGAGGAAGTTGAACGATGCGTGCCTACCTAACCTATTCCCTACACCCTTCATGGATGAGGTGTTGGAGAACGTAGGAGGACACGAAGTTTATTCATTCATCGATGGATTTTCAAGATACCATCAGATCAAGATAACACTATAAGACAGATACAAGACCACTTTTTCTATGGAATGGAGATTCTACCAGTACACAGTCATGCCATTTGGAATGAAGAATGCACTGACAATATTCTCCAGAGTAGTCATAACTGCATTTAAGGAATTTATCCACTAGTTTCTAGAAGTATACTTGTACGATTGGACAGTCTATAGTATATTGAAAGACCATGTAAAGGTCTTGCGAATGATGTTAGAAATATGCATGTAGTGCCATATATCATTAAACATCAAGAAGTGCATCTTCGGAACATAGTTTGGGATACTATTTGGCCATATAGTATGCAAGTAAGGTTTACTAGTAGATCCTACCAAAATTGTAGTAATCGTTAACCTACCACCACCAAATACAGTTCGACAACTAAGTGCGACATTGGAACACACATGATACTACAAATTTTTTATCAAAGGGTATGCACATATCACCGTGTCAATGGAGAAACTGTTAAGAAAATATACAAATTTTCAGTGGAATGAGGATTGTCAACATGGTTTGGATACGTTGAAAGAAAATATGGTAACAATGCCAATACTAGTATTCCCAGACTGGGAGAAGACATTCCATGTACATGTAGATGCATCAGCCATAACACTTGGAGCTATTTTGGCGCATCCAAGAGTAGGAGAATTGGATCATTCGATAACATTTGCAAGAAGAAAAATGTCAGAATCAGAGCATAACTATAACACTACAGAGAGGTAAGGCCTAGCTATGGTCTACGCACTCCAAAAGTTCAAACATTACTTACTAGGAAGGCATTTTAAGATGTTCATAGATCATTCAGCCCTTAAGTACCTAGTCAACAAGCCAATGTTGGGGGGGATAATATGTCGATGGTTACTACTATTTCAAGAATTTGATTTTGAAGTAATAGTCAAGCCAGGGAAGTTGAATGCAGGACCTGACTAGCTGTCAAGGGTCATGAATGGAGAGGAACTTACAAATTTAGAGGACAACTTTCCAGACGCATAGTTATTTTCAGTCCAGATCATCGATGAATACTTCACAGACATAATCCAGTACTTGAGTATAGGAACTGCACCACAAGAATACAACACCGTATAGAAGAAAAACCTGGTAGTCCAGGCTGCAGATTATTAGCTGATTGCAGGACACTTATACAAAATGGGTGTAGATAACATCTTGCGAAGGTATGTGCTAGAACATGAAAGACCAAGGATTTTAGCAGAATCCCATGAGGGAATAGTAGGAGGACATTATGCAGGAAAATACACCACTTAGAAGGTATTCCGTGCAGGACTATGGTGGTCAACCATTCACAGAGACTTGAAAGAGTACTTCCAGAAATGCGATGTATGTTAGAGGGTTGGTAAACTAAATAGAAGGGACGAGATGCCCCTACGACCACTGGTAACATTGCAGGTATTTGAAAAATGGGCAATAGATTTTGTGGGACCAATTAACCCACCAACAAAGAGGACAGGAGCAAGGTACATTATCACCGCGACAAAATACCTGACAAGATGGCCAGAAGCAAAAATAGTCAAAGATTGCAGTGAAAAAACATCAACACACTTCCTATTTGAGAAAGTGATCACTAGATTTGGTTGCCCAAGGATTTTGATGAGCGACCAAGGCACTCACTTCATTAACAACACTATTAAGGCTATGACTGAGGAGTTTAAAGTCCATCACCAAAAGAGTACACCATATCATCCACAAGATAATGGAACCATAGAAGCCTGTAACAAAATTCTAGGGAATGTACTTACGAAGATCTGTAATGTTGATAGGGATGATTGCGACCTAAAAATACCAGTATTATTGTGGGAATACAGGACCACATGCAAGAAGCTGACAGGACACACACCATTCAAATTGATATATGGACAAGAAGCAGTGGTTCCATTAGAATATTTGGTACCCAGTCTGCGCGTAGCAGCAATTACGAACATGACAGAATGAGGAACAGTATAGGATAGGCTGAGTCAAATGATGATGATGGAGGAATATACGATCCTAGTAGGGTTCTACCAAGAAGCTCAGAAAGAAAGGGACAAAGCTTGGTATGATAGACATATCAAGAGGAAAACTTTCAAGGAAGGAGATTTGGTGTTGATGTATGATAGTAAATCCATTCAGCATCCGGGAAAACTCAGAATGCACTGGTTAGGACCATATGAAGTAAAAACTATCACAGATGGGGGATTTGTATAGTTGAAGGACTTAAGAGGCACATAACTTAGAGGGATGATCAGTGGGATTCGACTGAAGCTATACAAGGACAACCGACTACCCGCAACTTAAAAGTCATCGCATAGTAAAAAAAAAAAGAGGGATATCAAAAGGTACCAAACAAGATATCAAAAGGTACCAACAAGAGGCATAGTGCACCAAAAGAAGAAGGAACACACACGCTCAACAATACGAGCCCGATGGAGACAAGGCCAACGGTCAGTTCAAAATAAAAACAAGCGGGAAAGGAAGATACGAAAAAAGAAGCGCCAATTGATGGAGGCTAGCAGAATTGAATGTCGAAAATGAATGACAGGACGCTGCATTAATCGCACCAACTGGAGATGGTAAGGGAAATAAATGGCAAGTACGAAGGAACCGGGATTTCAATTAAAGCATAAAAGTGGAAACATCTTCGACAAGATTCACACGATGGTGATACAAAGTAGGGACGTGGGAGCGGAAAGGTTATTGGAAAATTGGAAAAGGAATAGAATGAGAGAGCATACAAAGCAGAGAGTGAAGGTTGCAGAGGCTACTGAGCTTGGAGAATGAAATTTTTTTACCACCATGGAACCACCTAAATAGGGAGAACTGAGTCAGACTACCAGATGGTCCCGAAGTAGTACCAGAGCACAATCGCAACCACAGGGAAGCAAACAACAACCATCTCAGCCGCTAGAAGTCGTCAATGTGGAAAAAATCCCATCCCCGGATACAACACTAGGAAACCCTGCACCCATTGAGGAAGAAACCCAACAGAAAACACTAGAAGGAATGAACATTGATATGCTAGAAGAGGGGCAGGGCCGACAAAATGAGGACACAGGCAACCAAGTGAAACCCGAAAACCCTATGGAAGCCTTGAAAGTCAATGGGACGGCTCCAAACTAGGAAGAAACGACCGTGCCAGAAGAATCACAGAAAACAACATCAAAACAACCACATGAGGGAGAAGTGGAAGATGTCACTTCCTGACCAGAGCAGTATGTCAAAGAATGAACAATGGAGGCTGGAACCTCGAGTCATCCACCACCGCGAAAGGACAAGCAAATGATACCTAGGTCACCCCGCAGACAACCCATTGCAACAATTGTTTTTCCGTGCATACCGGAAGGGGTATGTGTATCCGCAAATTTGTTAGGATATGTAGAGAAATTGAGGTACTTAGACCATGATATAACATACATGGACAAGTTCCCAGATTTCGCTAAGAAAGTCTACCTACATACTGTGGGTATAGGGCCCTTTGGGGAACCAATCCATCAACCACTCCAGTGGGTAGCAGGACTAGCAAAAACTGGGATTTTAGGTCTGTTGGACCTACCACACTTTGGGAGAGGCCAATATGCAAACATCTGCATCAAGTAGCTGATGCCGGTCACACATGGCGGATATCTATGGCTAGAACAACTTGTTTCAATAGACGTAGAGATCATTGCACACATCACAGGGCTTCCATCATGGGGCATGGATCTCGCACAATTCCTCAAGGACAAAACAAAGGAGAAAGCACTTGCTGAGGAGATGACGAATAAATATGACACCGAAAGGGGGTCGTGCAGAATCATTGTCAAGCGTATTAGTGACGTCGTGACAAGAATGGCCACAAAAATTATGGCATGCAAGTTGCTCAAAAAATGTCGCAAGGAGGAAGTCCCAGTCGGGGTTGTCGCAGCTGCAGTGTAGTGTGTCGAGGGAACCACACTCAACTGGGCCACTTACTTGTTGAATCTGTTCCTAGATGACTGCAAGGATGCGCATGATCTAGGGACATAATTTCATTATTCATGGCTACTCATCTTGATAGACATTATGGGATGGAAGGAGCCGAAGTACTCATTTTTTCCACTAGAACCAAACCCTGCCATAGAGCGTGATACTAATCTCTTGGAGACACTTCGAACGCCAAGAATAGGAAAGCAAATGTAGCTATACTCTAAGGATATCCTCGCGACCTATAGGACACCATCACCAACACTTGGAGGGTAACTCCGGAAGCTGTTGCACGGTATCAGGGCATAGCCAACTTCAAAGCCACTAGACATGCGATGTGGATCCAGGTGCGAAAGGACCCCGACAATCAATGGCTACAATTATGGTACTGCATCACGGAGGGGGACATACAAATGGCCATTAAGGATTGGGAAGACGAATGGAAGATTCCATTCCTCACTCGAGAAATACCCAAAGAGATAGAGGAGGAGGAGGTAATATAGGAACACACACATGCTGAGGAGGTGGGGCAGGAACAGACATAGCCTGAGGAAGTAATGGTTCCCAAGAAACCAAGGGCAGGTCAGAACAAGCCACAACAAAAGAAAGGGGGGACATCCAAGTCAGGAGCCCAGACGGGGAAAAAGAACAACACACAGGTGCCACAAGTACAACAAAAATAGGCTGAGGCACCATAGGAAACTACATCAAGTGCTACTCCATAAGAACAAGGCAAGATTAAGCAGCCATCCACCCAGACGGGGGGTGCGCACAAGAAGACGAAGGCACATAGAACACCCCCAAAATACACAATCACTGAGGATGATGCATACATGGTGTCCCAAATGGTCCAGGATCGCACAGTCAAGGATTTTGAGAATGTTGCATGCCAAAGGGACATAATTGAAGAAGAGCTAGCATACATGTGACAACTCCTCAGGAAGATTAGGGAAGTGCAGGCATTCGGTAGTAGCATAGAAACGAGCCCGTCAACATCACAGATAGGAGGTGAAGCTGGATCAAGTGAGCAGGACAAGATCTAGACAACACCCCTAAAGGAACTTGCTCAACTATAGTTGGTATTGCCATGGATACCAACCAAGGACTTGTATAAATTGTAGGTCAGCATTACACAGGAGGTTCAGTCTCGCGCACACACGGAGACAACAAAATTGCAACAAAAAAAGGATGATTGGGATGGGTTGGAATTGATACTTGAGCAGGCCAAGCTCGAGACCAAAGATGAGAAGGAACGCGTGAAGGGACTGGAGTAGAAAGTGGTCGTAGCCTATGAGAAGATCCCAAAGAATGCACAGACGGTCAAACTCATGAAGACATAGTAGATTGATAAGATTGTGTAGAAAATTGATCAATACCAACATCAGATCATGCAGCTCCGAGAGCATCTCACACCTACCACTCCACCAACAATGAAGGATCAAAGGAAGTAGGAGGAAACAACATAGATACAAGAGATAAATAGACAAGTCCACACGATGACTGACTTGTTCGAGAAAGCAACACAACTCTGGATGAGGCTGGAAGAGGATCAACAGGTCCAGCAGTGGGACCAGGAAGGAGAAAGGATAAGTGGAGCTATCCAGGACCTCAAGAAGAGGCAGAAGACAATGCCGATCATGGAGTGCGTCAAAGGAGAACAAGACCTGAATAAACTACAAGCATAACTCATAATTGCGCAGATGCAGAAAAAAGAAGCACCGGGCTCAAATGGAACTGCTCCAGGAGTGAGAAACAAAGGTCATTGCACATGCAGAGGAAACCAAAACATATATGGCACAAACCCAGGCATAATGTGCAAGGATGGTCAGTGATGATATTGTAGTGCAGGTATTGGACACACTCAAGGAGAAGACCGCGCAGGCCCAAATACAAGCAATAGAGCTCATGGAGAAGTTCCAAGTTATCACAAGGGAGATCAATGAAGCACACAGGGGTTAGGTGGCTCAGGACGAGCCACATGTCAGTGTTGGGGGCTTGTTGGCAGCATGCCAAATCGAAAAGAAAGGTTATTTTGGGAAGAAAGGCATGCACGAGGAAAGCGACAACTGGAAGGAAGAGAAACACGTGCACATGCAAGGAAGACCTAACAACGTTAGGGTTAGGGTTTTGTAATACATTGTAATGGCTGATATATAGAGATACCTAGGCATTAGTTGAGAGAGGAAAAATAACACTATGGAGAGAGAGAGAAGAAGAGATAGAGGGTTTTTTAGGAAGAGTCTTGTTTTGATAACTAGATGTAACACTTCTGTCATACGACCCAATTTTTTAAGTTGTTGAGATGTAGAGGGTCATGAGGGTATATCTCAAGGGTTAGATCATAGGCCGAGGAGCCTCGTGTGATCTAGTCTGCCTCGTAATAGATCTCGACCCGACTGAGGATGAATTGTAAAGCGTGCGGTGTTGTAGCTTTGGAACTACCATAATAGAAGAGCTTGAGAGCTAGATCTTTGTGAATGTAGCCCAAGAGGGGGTGAACCACGATAAAACCTTTGTTATGTAATTGAATGCTTGCGCCTCTTTTACTACTTATAAATAGATGCTAGCATGATGAATGAATGAGCTAATGTGTTGATTACATTACATGCATGCATAATTGGGAATGACAGTATAATGCGTTAATAAGTTAGATAGAAATCTCAGCGCACACTTCTCAGATCCCCACTCAATCCTGGACTGCAAACACTTGAGTATTGCATTCACCCATTAAGACTATATTGAGTGAGACTGCATAGTGCACTTTGTGTGTCGCGTTGCCTTCTAGTTTACCAGGAGGGCCGATAGTTTTAGAGGCTTTGTTGGAACCCCAATACTTGGAACTGGGTCAATCATGTTAAAGACATAACGCAAATAATTAAACTAACATCGTGCCATCTGATGTCACTTTCTTGAATGCTTTCTTTTCTTGTCAATGTAGTGAGAATCTCAAAATCAATAATCTCTACAAGTTTGCATGCTTAATCAAATGCTTATTTGCTCATACTATAATAACTTTGAATCAATGCTCAACTACAATGGTATAATATATGTGTGCTCTATATTGCCGGTTGGCATGCTCAATCAAAACACTTAGTGGAATTTCTATACTCTGTCCAAAATCTCTATGTACTCGGTTGCTCATAGGTGCTCTCACTAGATGCTCTGTAAATTCTTCAAACTTTGTTAAAACAATCTCAAGACAATGTGTTGGAATCTACATTTCACATTACATAATGGATGACTCTTACTTGACTACGACTCTATTTTTAATATGAATCTCTAAATATTTATCTCTTACTAAGATTTAATAGTTTTCTATAAACCTCCTTTTTTCCCATGGTGAGATTTTATCCACTTACTAAAATGTTGTATTGGATTTTGGATTTCACTTTTGTCGATTAGAAACTAAATTCTACTATTAAATATCGTCTTACATTATTTTGATTTTATTGATGACTAAGTTGACTCAACCGATAACATACTCGTTTTTTTTCCAACTAAAAAAACTCACTAGACTTAATTCCTTCATGTATATCTTGCCATTCTCATGACTCCATGGATTCTCATCACCCTTAACGTGACCCCTTACATTTTATTGCTCGATATATACTTCACACCATGCCCCCCAATAAATTCAATTTCAAAATTTAACCCTACGAGATGTGATAGATTATTGTATGAAGACTTCCATTTCTTGATTCTCACTGATCATCTTTCCTGCCCAATTCGGTCTGTGGTGTGAGTATGCACATTCGAGCTAATATCTCGAGGCCTTACAGTTAGGAAAGAACAAATTTTTGATTCTCAGTGATCATCTTTCCTGCCCAATTCGGTCTGTGGTGTGAGTACGCACATTCGAGCTAATCTCTCGAGGCCTTACAATTAGGAAAGAACAAATTTTATAGTAGATGCACACATGCATATATCATAAGAGAGAAAGAGATAAATTATTGGTGGGAAAGAAAATTCAAAGACTATCTAAATAACTAGGCAAGAAGGAATTGACTAACCCTTGCTAAGGCTAAGGCATGATTTTTAGCAAAAACCTGGGAGAAGTTCTCCAGAGATAAATAAATTGATCGAGATATATGTCAACACTTAATCCCATAATATCACAAATAGTAGTTGAAAATACTCAATAGAGGTAGACTCATACTTGTACAAGTGGTGTGAGAATATTACTAATGAATTCTGTGAACGCCAACATTTGAAGAGAGAACATCCTTGGATGACGTGAAGAGGAGATTCTTCAAAAACACATGATTGTTTCTTCTACCTATTGCAAAATTTACCACACAAGTTTCTTAATTCTTTCTCATTGACAACGGAGTCAGTCATATTATAAAATCAAGACCTCCCCTTAGAACACCTTCGAACATCGACTAGAAAAAGAAGCAAGCAGAGTGGGAGTACTTCCCATGGAAGTGTTAAAATGAATGTTGAGTCTTGCCTGATCAACCTATAGTATAATAAAGGCTAGCAATGGGGGATAACTACTCATGATATGTCTCTATAGGAAGAAACTCTAGTTGACTCATAGTGAAGAAAGAAAAACAAGACCAACAAAAGAAGTAAGTATGTTCAGGTACGAAGAAAATTGAAAGAGGAAAAACACAATAGAGGAGATTCATGGAAATTGATTGAGAGGGTGAGAGGAAGGAACTCTAATTGTTCTTGAGCCTCCATATTTGGTAGAGAATTGAGTTTATAGGATACTAACCCTACCCAAGTCTATTCAAGGAGATAGAGCGAGTGTGGAAAATGAAGTAAATACGGAAATTCCTAAGAGTGCAGATCCAATATAGTATCATTTCGAGAGATGCTAACTCTATAACTGTGAAGGTTTGTAGGCCAAATATATGTGGCAGTGGAAGCATCCATGATGGTTCCTATTTTGAATGAAATTATACAAAGTGTAGAGACTAGCATTGGATCCTTACAACTATCAAATACATTTGAATATATGGAGTTAGATGAATTATGACCCACGATAGCTAGAATATCAAACTCAAGAATACAAATCCTGAGTATAAATGAAATAATCCAACAACATTTTCACTTAAAAGTTGGTCTGACCTCAATATGGAGTTGACTATATGAAAATAGTCAAGTCACAGATAGAATATTTATCCAGATGTCTCAAATGAATGATTACTTCTTATGTATTGTCCCAGGGAAGGAGAGAATGACCTATTAATCCATGTTGGGAGTCTCATGGGAGTTCCCACCACCAAATTTAATTAGTGAAGAAAACCAAATTCCTTCGAATAACAATCGAACCAAATTCCTTCGAATAACAATCGTGTCAGTTCATTTACTTCATTTAGTGGAGAAACGAGACCACAAAGAAACAATGTCGTAGAATATAAAGACTAGGATGTTAGACCGAAGTTCAAGAAATCTAAGATGAGAATGATGAGGAAAGTGATCAAGAATAAAGTAGTAAATACTCTCGTGAAAACCCTTGAATACCCTAGTTCATCTATGAAAGAATATGACACACATCATATATCATATATCATTGATGATGTAAAGAAAATGGTACAATTTGCTAGAGCCCTATGGAGGAGAGAATTAATGCGGTTCATAAACTTTATATAAAACCATAGTAAAAATAAGGATGAGATAAAAAAAGGATTCTTGTCATTCTTCAAAAACCAACATGTAAAACATCTTGTAGCCCAAGAGCTTGAGGAAATAAAACAAATTTTGAATGAGTTGGTTTGGAGATTATGATTTAAGGATTTTTTCAGCTAGATTCCTTATGTTATACGCAAAGAGATTATAATACAATAGTTTGTGGTTAGTTTACTACAGAAAATTAGATCACCATTAAGAATGCACGAAATGAAAACTTATGGAGAAGTATTAAACAAACCTTAGCAAATTGAAACCAACAAAGATCGGGTAACTTCGTTGACAAAAATAAATATTGGAGGAGAAATTGGAAAAAATGTAGAAGCCAATACAAGATCTCACAATGTAGTCAATGAGAATAGATATATGGTGTACTACATGTATGAGTGACTAGTATTCCTCAAAATGTTAGAAAGATTGAGGCTAGTTCTGCTATTGTGAAATTTACAAGTTGGTGATTAATCATAGTATGAAATATTACCCCCATAATTTGAGAAATACTAAAAAAAGGTGGTGTGTTATATGTGAAGATAACACTCACACTACAATAAAGTCAAGATAATGGAAAAAATAAGACTAATTATTAGACAATGCATCATACACAATAGGAAAAAGAGAGGATAATCCTTAAAAGAAATGGGGGTAGAAGCATCATACCTTTTGTCCCCATGGAAGGAAAACCTTGGTTAGAACCATGGGATGACCAAGTTAACATTATCGAATTATACCAAGTATTACAAGGAAAGGATGAACACATTGAACCTAATGTTGGAGGGGATTTTCATCTAGGAATACCCATGTCTATGGGATAGAACTCCAATATATATATTTATGAATGGAAGATGGAGACACATGAATTAAGAGAAAGGGATTGTTGGAGTATTGAGGATATCCCTTAGTATCAAGACTTGGATCAGTAAGGGCCATACCATCTATTTTTTAGAAGAGGATTAGAATGTATCATAGTCTAGTCCCTGTAGAGATGGATTTTCTGAAATCCCCCCAGTAAGATTTAAATATAAAGAATGTAGGAGACATAAGGTTAGGATACTCGTTGGTGGAGTACCCATGGTTATTGACTATAGATTTGGACCACAGCTTCCACATACTTTATTTAGAGATTTGGAGGGAGAAAATTGAGAGCATCTACACCAATAACAAAGTTCAGACTTGGCTTCTCGCTTGGAAGGCACATCCATGATTGTGAAAATGAGTAGAAAAAATTGAATACCATGATGAAAGGGTATGGCCACATATGTTTCCAAATACATTAGAATATATACCATATAATGGTGGAAGGTATACGAAGCAAAAGAAGAGACTTGTAATTGGAAAAACTTGAAAGAAATTTTAATAGAGGATTCTCCTTTTGTCATACAAAAGAATGCTTAAAAATAGTAGTTAAGGATATGAGAGACTTCATTGAAAACTTGAGTAACATTAGCTCAAAGGAAAAAAAAAAAAGCATGTAGAAAGTCGACATAGGGTGTCGATTTTGACTTGCAACATAATTAAAATTAAAAAAAGAAGAAGGAAATATTATAGTAAGGAGAATTGAAATGGAAAATTAAAATTTCACTGATAAGACTATCAGATGGAAGAGGAATCATCCAAAGGTTACTAATCTAGTAACATTTGCATCTAAAGTAAATAAATAAAAATACCCACACAGAAGAGGATGACAAAATCAACATCCCAACTACATACAATGAGATCAAAGAAGGGGAAACAAAGATAAACGATTCCAAAACAATTGTTGATGGACACAAAGATCCAATTCAAAGAAGTTGATATATCAAATTATGGGAAACTAAAGATGGCAAAGATTAGATATTATTGGTCCAATAAACAAACGAGAGAGATAGTGGACTAACTAAAAGAATACAAAGATGTATTTAGAAGATATTATAAGGACTTGAAGGGATTGGTTGGGGAGATGGGAGAAATGAAGATCAACCTAATCATAGATGCAAATCTTGTGAAAAAATAGGCCATACATATTTTCACATAAGTGCAAAGAGATTGTCCACAAAGAAATTGAAAGTATGCATATAGTAAGGATACTATACCTCATAGACAAAGTTGAATAGGCTAGCCCTATGGTGGCACAACCAAAGAAATAAGACGTCAAAAGACTAAGAATTTTTGTTGATTTTAGAGGTCTCAAAACCTCACCACAATGGAGTCTACATCATCCATTGTTACACCCTTTTATTATGGTGTCTTTGGTGGGTTAATTTTCTATTCTATACTCTAGCTCAGACACTCCACATCTCCTATTTTACTTTATCTTTTTAATTGACCTTTGACGTCACAATCCAAGGGACTATGCTTTGTAATTCATATATGAGGGGTTCGATAATTTCATCCGTTCTTGTCTAATACTTTTTTCTTTATGTGCTTCGTGTGTATCATTTGATGTCACTTTCTTGAATGCTTTCTTCTCTTGTCAATGTAGTGAGAATCTCAAAATCAATAATTTCTACAAGGTTGCATGCTCAATCAAATTCCTAGTTGCTCATACTATAATAACTTTGAATCGATCAACTACAATGCTACAATATCTGTGTGCTCTATATTACCGATTGGAATGCTCAATCAAAACTCTTAGTGGAATCTCTATATTCTGTCCAAGATATCTCTTTACTCAGTTGCTCATGTGCTCTCTCACTATATGCTCTGTAAATTCTTCAAACTTTGCTGCATATTCGACCATGCTCGCAAAATATCCACGGTGGCTATAGAATCGATGACTCCACTACTCTACGCCATCATCAATCCAGTTCCCATCACCGTTAAAATCAATCCACTGCCCCGTTGATGGTTTAAAAAGATAAGAGATGTGTGTATCGGTGATGTCCATCGCGCTTACAAAAATATGGTGACGCAAGTGGTATTAGAGTTCTTTTATGAGCTATCATGCCTCCGAATTTTAAGATAATTTTTTTTATGCTAAGGATGTATTTAGGGGTATTTAAATAAAATAAATATGTATTATTCAGTGGGTAAAAATGTGGTTGGGGAAGAATATGGTTCAGTACAAGATAATGATAATCTATCATGACAAGTTAGTGGCAATGCAAACCTTGAAATTGAATTAGCTTTCCGAATATACAATTTTTGATCATAGACATTGTGAATAACTAGGTCAAATTGGATTTTTTCTAATAGTGGTATCTTATTTTTTCAACAAAATATAAGGTATATGTTTTCATTCGTGCAAGTGTTGAGTGTAGAGAACCCATTTTTGTTGTCCTCCACTGTCACATATAACACATTCGAGAAATGGTTAAGCTGAGATAAATTTATAGCAGAAATAAGAGAGGTATGTATTCTAGGATTTTGATGCATGTGAAGACAAAAATAGAATAAAGATAATAAACAATAATAGTTTAAAAAAAATAATATATTTGAAATCTTCATAACTGACTTGATCTATGTCTATAATTTCTTCAACAAATGAATTGTTTAGCCTATAGAAAAATAACATCAGATATATAGAGGGGTATTCACAAAAATGGAGGTTTTTATGAATTTGTAGACCAAACCACTAGGTTTGTCATCCTGAACCTAAATCCAAGCCGACCAAGTCAGTGTACACCTTATCATTCCGACCCAAAAAAATTGAATTCATACAAACACTCATGCACTCTAGGAACGTGTGTGCACTCCTAAAAAACATTTCCTTCATTTTCTATCTTTGTCCTCCCTCTCCTACATCTACCCCCCCCTCTCTATCTCAATCTCACTCTCCCTATCTACCCCCCTTGTATATCTCCCTCTCTCTCCCTCACACTCCTATACATGGTAAGACCTAGACATGGCAAGATTTAAACATCACAAGGTATGCAAAGACCTATATGTAGAGCATACCTTGACATGCCTCAGACTCTCTCTCTCTCTCTCTCTTCCCCTTTGTCCCTCACTCCCCTCTCTCTTTCACATATATTCCACCCTTTCTCTCTCTCCTTGTTGTTAGTCTCAGTCTCACTCTCCCTGCCACTCTTTCTCTCTCTATTCCCCCTCTCTATCTCCCTATCATCTCACTTGCTATGCCTACCATCTCATCTCCTCGGCCTCTGTTTAGATGTCATGGCTAACCCTCTGGTTTTCGAGGACCTATGTCTGTGTCAAATAAATAACCATTAATACATGATGCCATATAAAAATATTTATGTTTTTGTTTTCCTCTATCAAATTGAAAAAACACAAAAAAATGAAATATATAAAATCAATTCCCATTGATCTTTCCAAAGGAGGATCTTGGTGGCAATGGCATATCCCAGTCCCCTCAGTAGTCTATCCCCTCATAAGGGTAGTCATCGATCATGATGATCTATTGTTGCCAGTAGTGGAAGAACTCATCATTGTCGGGGGTTGGCACCCTACCACCTCCTACCTTCCACTTCACCTCAGTCCACCATGACATGGTTGGATCATGTAGATCATGTGGAGTAATCTCTACTCTTGGGATCAAAGCGAAAACTCTCTCAAAGAAAAAACTACACAGTATGGATGTGAACCTAAAGTTCCTCATCTTATCGAGTTTCTAGTTCATCAACTGGATCTTCATGTTAGCTAGTAGTGAGGTGCACCAATCGTAAACTGTGGGTCTCAAACACTCCACAACATAGAACATGAGCAACCTTGATGCCTGATGCATTGAAGTCAATCATGATATCCATGTGAGTAATAGGATGACGATATTCAGACTCAGGTTCTCAATCGCCGTAATAGGGAGTTGGCTCCCCACTTTCTTTGTACTTGCAATGCAATAGGTGGCGATGTACTCCTCCATAGTTCTCCCACTTCCATCACCTCTGACTTTGAGATTCACCACCTCGCCTCGGCGATACGATCTTGTTATGAAATAGATATCGTCCACTTCAATCCTCAATGGTTTCCCATTAAGGTTAAATCCCTCGATCTCTGGATCCCAATAGTTTATCAGTGTCTAGAGAAACCTCACTTGGGACCTCATCCCTTTTATGGCCCAAAAATTATAGATCCCACATCTATGAAAATCTTGTTGGGCCCTTACATATCTTTCTACTACAACATCAACCTCTTCATTCTCCCTTTCCCTCCATTCAATCACCATCTTGCAAAGGAAACACCATTTTTTAAGTTAATTTCTTCAAAAACTTGCTCATGGAGTTGTACGTGGGATCCCTTATGAAAATCGCATATAGGGAATCATATACATGAGCTGACTTTATCTTTCCCATGTACATGAGGTTGTGTATGTGACCCAATAAACTGCAGCCCATGTACACTCTAGTTTCTAAATTACAACCTCTTATACTCCAAATTCGGACACTAAAACTAGAAATTTAACAATGAAATGAAAGAGGATAGCATGGGTCTTACTTGGTCCATAATCACCAATGGAAGACAATGGGTAAAATGGCCTAAAATGCACTATGTGGGTGAAAAAACTCAAATGATATGGTAAATGTCATGTTTTTTTATTGTTTGTAAAAACATTTCATCCACTTTCTATAGTTTTTTACCCTGTCTTTAATATTTTTGAAAGCAAGTGAACTAATTGAGTAGTAGAAGACCTAGTTTGAAGTGGTTTTGTCTAGGGTTTCATGGATTTCTTGAACTCTTCATCATGTTCATGCCTTCGACAGGTATTTACTATCACTGACATATAGGGTAGGTTTTCACCCTCGCTTTGCATTTTTGCATTATCTTATGACCATGATTCATATTCCCTAGGTACAAACCCATTTGGTAGCGACATGGAACCTTTTTGATGCTACTAGAAGTGTGATTATTGAGTGGTAGAGACATACAAAACATGGGTGCCCTAGTTATAACATTTTTGTCATTTATCACCCATGCAAAAAGTACTCCATAGGTATGGGAGTCTCTTATAGTCCCGATATGACATTGCGTTGGAACCTCATTGATCTTACTCAATCTAGTTTTGAACACTACTTATGGGACTCCCACCAAGTCTTGGTTAAGCTCTTTTCTGATTCCCGAAAAAATGAAAATATTGTTGAGTGAACTTGTCTCTTTAACACTCTTTAAATGGATTTGAAAGGATGTATATTTTGGTATAAGTTTAAACCTTTTCCAGACCAAATAAACTACTTGCAAAAAATGAATACTCTAGTCACCATTGGCTAGAAGAGTTCTCCTAGGTATTATTTTATACTTTTTTGGGCCTAGGGGACTAAGTCTACAAAAAAGGACATTTTTGAGTTAAGTTGTAATTGCATCCCATTATCCTTCTTGCATTTTTTAGCCTAATGTAAGCTCACACTTTCTCGTTATAAGCCCCTTTTCCCCAAAAATTCTCAACATTAGATAAGCAGATCCTTCTATATATCATTTTCAACTTGACATCCATTTACCTGTAGAGGAAACATCCCCCAGAGTGTCCATGTCACACATGCACTTCCCTGCATTGAGAATAGGTATGTTCTACTGCTTGGAACTAGTTTCTTACTCGTGACACTTGTTTCTTGTCCTGTATCATAACATTTATTTGCCTATGCAAAAACAAAAAAAGATGGGTGGGAAAATAATATTATATCCTATTGGCAACAATCATGTTTTCTTTGAACAAAGCACAAATCCTTGAGTCCATTTCATCCAAGGTTTCGTTTTAGCATGACCTTAGGAAGCTGACCTCATTACTTAGAGTATACTCCTCCAACTAGTTACTCTTCCAGCCCCTATGGATACTTTTCTTATGCCTCTTTCGTCACAATTTTTTTTCAATGATCAATGTTAAGTCTATGATGCCTGAGTTATTCCTTTGTCGCATGCTCGCGTTCAAAGGAATTCTAAGCCTATGTCGGTCATTCCTTAGAACTCATTGGATTTGCATGTCGGCCATCCCCTTACAAGTGAACCTCAGAATCACATGAAGCTATTGTCCTACCTTGCACCCTTGGCCTAATTTCATCATTGGTAGGTGACCTTGAACACAACAGATGACATCTCTCCATTGGGCATTGACTGGGGGGTTTCCCTTGTGTTTGAAAACAAGAAATCTATTCACACATTGGGATTCATGTAGTGTCTTGGATTCCATTAGACCTTATTGGTGGTTTATTTTCCTTTGTCAGTAGTTTTCATTATTGGCTGCTAGTCAAAGGGTCTCTTTCATGTACTACATGCATCTGGTGCATGCGAGAGACACACATGTTCATTGGTTCATGAACATCCTATTCATCTGAGCTCTTTCTAATAATCAAGCTATTTCTTTGCACCTCGCGTTGGATGATGAGAGATGCCTTAATTCTCTCCTTTCAGCAGGTTTCGTTCCATTGACTTCATCTCATCTATTCTGGAATTGATATCTAGAGTTATATGAGTACCTAGAGACTTGTAGTCATCAGTGGTAGGTTCTCACACCGTCGACAGTTGGGAATACATTGATGTCTCCTGATCGATGGATTCTTCAAGTGTTCGACCTCAATACCATTATTCACACTCGTGGAATGTACTTGGTGCCTTGACACCTACTTTCATTATTGGTGGGTTGTCTCGTGTTTTTTAACAGTATACCTCAATGACCGATAATCAAACGAAGTCTCATTCTGTTCAACTTCAACACATTTATTCACATGATGTATACTTACACCTTTGAGGGATAGTGTAGAAGAACTCCAGTTCACAGTAGCGGATCTCATATCTGTTGTTGTCTTTCATCCGACCGATACCTATATGAATTCAGTGATCGTGGAAGATCAGATTGTACTCCATTGTATGCAAATATATTCAGTTGATTTTAAGACTAGACTCCACTGTATCTTGTTTGTGGCTATGAAAGCCTATGGCATGTGTCCATTGTGTATTTCATATTCATATCCATGAACAACTATTTGATATATATCCACATGGATCTGTAGTGTAATTCAGTTTTCCAGCCATGTGTATAGAGTCAAGATTAATTGTAATATTCTCATGAGTAACTAGTTTTTCCAGTTGGGTCCTCATTACTCCACTTCTAGGAATTATAATGTATTTAGGCCATCACATTTTCTTCTATAACCTCACACATTAGGGAGAATTTGTTATAGAAATTTTTTCCACACTCCATGCATCTTGCTTTGATGGCCTTCCATTTCCCTCTGTAGACTCACATTACCCGATTTGTTTCACTCCAGAGCTAAAAATACAAATTTATATCCATATATGCAAGTCATAGTTAGACATCTTGTGTATACGCATGTTACTCCATTACAACCCACGTACAATGGGTTTTGTGCTCAAAAATTAAAAATATGTCGAGTCTCGGTGCCATGTCACCAGATCCATGATCTTCCATATACTGGAAATGCTCTGACCTGACCATTCAATTCCATTTGGAGGCTATAAATTGAGAGCAAAGACACTCTGGAGAAGTTTCACTTCATATTGAGTTTGTCGCCCTTTTTACTTGAAAGTTTGAACTCTTTGTGTTCATCCCCCAAGCTCTTCCTATATTGATATGGAGAACCTCATTGACTCCTACCACTTCTGAGCTTGCCTTTGTGGAGGATTGAAGTGGTTAAGGCCTAGTTGGAGGGACTTAGTTTCTCAGTTCTGATATGTGTCATTATAGAAGTCTGTCACCTATGTACTTTTGTTGATTACATTAATATTTACATTACTTTCCATGGGCGTATTTGTTATACATTTTAATGGATTATGCTATTTTACATGCTAAATTTCTATATAATTGATATATGTTTGAATATCTTGACTTTTGAGGACAACTTGCAAACATCAAGCTTTTGTTCGTCAGCTCAGGCGAGGTCTTCTTTGGATATCCAGAATAGGTAGGAACTTAGCCTTTTCTTGTTATCATTTCCATTTATCTAACATACTTGAGTTTAGAGTCAATTTTTGGGTGTTGTTCCTTATGTTGTGGTTTTCCCCTTGGCATAGAGATTTTCCTTGTAACAACTAGAACCCTATAAATGTAGAACCTTTTTGGGTTTATGGTAATTAGTTTGTTCTCTCCTTGTGTGTGAAAGCCTTGGAAAGATGGATCATTGAGGGATTGTGTAGTAGTGAAGGGATACCTGAGCCTAGAAAGGTGAGTGCAACAAGGAAGACACAACTCAGGGATGCTTATGGAATGATAGCTATAATCATGAGGGTGTGTCAAATGGAACAGTGAGATGAATTATTTCCTGAAGTAGCTCTATGGAATAAAGAAAATGACTTCTAGCTATAGTATGAATACATGAACTAGTGCTTGGAAAGTAGAGCACCAAGAAGACAACAAGCTTCCACTAACAAATGCATGGAGCTTTTTGAAGAATTTTTGGATTGTACATTGTATATAATGCACTGAGGAAAATGCATAAATAAGGGGGAGGGGAATGTAATACCCCAGGTTGATCCCCAGTTGTAATTATACAAATGTTTTATAGGATGGTGAGCCAAGACATTATAGGCCAGAGTGCTTATGTGATTACTAGGTCGGAAAGCCTAGATGCTAAAAGGACAGTGAGCCTATTATTGTAAAATGTAATTAAACTCAAATAATTAATAAAAGTATATCATTCTTGTAGACCGACCCACAAATGAGTATGAGGGGATAAAATCCACTAGAGAGGGTAAGGGAACTAAGATTCTAGGTAAAGGGATAAGCTAAGGGGGCTTAAGCCCAAAGGAATATTATATTAATATTCCTAAAACGTTAAAGTATGGATATAAATTTATATATCCTAAGTTTATAAAGAGGGGACAAGGGAGTCCCTTGGGTTCCAAGTGTCACTTATGGCACATCAAAATATAATTGGGGAGATTAGTTCATTCCTTCATCATTCTTATCATTCACTCATCCATGCTACCATCTGTGTTAGTACCTGGTATTGTTGCGGGATGAAGAGGTGGGTTGTTAGGCTCGTATATTAAAGAGGCGGGTTGTGAGGCATGTATGTTGAAGAGTCGGTTGTCAGGCCCGTAGGATGAAGAGGCGGGTTGTCATTCTCATATGTCGAAGAAGTGGTTTTTCAGTCCCGTGAGTAATTTTATCTAGGTGAGAAACTACTCACAATTTTTCCCTGGAGCATTGGGCAATAGCTACAAGGCTTTGAGACTTCTTGTCCAGTCTATTGTTGAAGCCCCGAAAGGGAAGTGGGGAAGCTAAGGGACTGTTGATCAAAGAAGGGTCACACTTCCTAGGGTGGGACAAACATGTGGGGAATGAGATATTGTAGGCTAGTTGCAACAATTGGGCACCTTGGACTAAATAATTATGCATATTACCAGACCTTAGACTATCTTAAGACTCCCTTTGCTCTGGTAGAGTTTAGCCCTAGCTTGGGGGTGACCCACTGCTATGATTATGAGCAGTGTGGTCTATGGTTGGGAGGAATGTTGAAGTTCTGCATGCAGTTGGTGTTTATTTCATGAGATAAGTGTCTTTCATGTGCTTATTTTATTTACTGTCTGTATAATTGTGGATATTTTGTTATGGAATATCTGTGATAAATGTCTTTATAAATTATTGTTGTTATTCCTACTTAAATCTGTTCATATGTAGAACATTTCAGTAATTTAATGGTATCAAAAATCAGAAATTTGGAGGTGGCATTTCCCAGCTCGGGGTTGGGTGTTGATTAAGGTTGGTTTCCATTGATGTCAACCCTTGAAGAAAACTCCAGAGAACAAAGGTTTGGGTAATGAACCCAAGATTGTTTGATGTAAATATGACTCAATATTTTTTTGTCATGGTTGATAAGAAGTAAATATGGATGAACTCCAAAGTGGTCCCCTTATGGTGAAATCGCTCACAGGAAGATTCTTTGCGGAGTAAGAGAACCCATGATTAATTGTGGAATAATGAGATGAAGGACAATGAATTTTCCAGGGAAACTATCCTAGATGTATAGTGATTTTCATGAAATTTCCAGTGGTATGTATAACTGTCACATAACTTCTCATGGTTAGAGAGTGATGACCATCTGAAGTTGGAGAACTGAGGTTTGGGTAATGGAACCAAGTTTGTTTGATGCATAACGATATGATTTTTTCTATATTTGAAGGTAATACTATTCTAAGTGGATAGTACATGTCATTCCATTTTTGGTGGTATGTGGAATGTCACATAACTCCTCACGGTTTGAGAGTTATGGCCTTACAAAGTTGGAGGACCCTCATATGTCATCTAGAAGCCTCAAAAGGTCAAAGTAGTCAAAGTGGTTTAAGAGATTTTAAAAGGTAAATAATATCCCATTGCATAGTGATTTTCATGAAATTTCCAGTGGTATGTATAACTGTCACATAACTTCTCATGGTTAGAGTTATGACCATGAGAGTTGGAGAACTGAGGTTTGGGTAATGAACCAAGTTTGTTTGATGCATAACGATATGATTTTTCTATATTTGAAGGTAATACTATTCTAAGTGGATAGTACATGTCATTCCATTTTGGTATGTGGACGTCACATAACTCCTCACTGGTTTGAGAGTTATGGCCTTTACAGTTGGAGGGACCTCATATGTCATCTCCAGAAGCCTCAAAAGGTCAAAGTAGTCAAAGTGGTTTAAGAGATTTAAAAGTAAATAATAAATTGAAGACATGCGCTTTTCTATAAATCAACCAAACAAACGTCTCTAAATTTTAACCAGCGCCAACCCTGCCCATCCGTAGCTTCGCCCAAGCAGTTTCGTCCGGTATGGCAAAATGCGTCCCCTCGTCCTAACCACCGAGAACAGTCCGAAATGGTGCCCGGCAAACCGCTATGGCAATCCAAAACCGAGTGGCAGCGCAGCCAGCCCAAAATGTATTTGTCTTGAGAAAAGTCCCGTCGCATGCCATTCAGTCCCGCCCACCATTCCACCGGCATTTTCGTACTGACCAGACGCAGCCTCTCATTGAGAAAACATAGCTAAGTATCCATGGTAAAAATTCATCTTGTGGGTCTTGTATTTTGGGAGTTACAATTCGAAAATAGGGTTTGTGGCTGGTCCTCAAACTAGTCAAAAACAAGTGTTTCGGGTAAAACATCATAACTTCTTCATAAAGATCCCAATTAAGCAAAACCGAAGTTGTGTTAAGTTAGTGTATAGTGCATTTAGTATTCTATGTAACAGTTTCAAGTCAATTAAACAAATATCTCTAAAAGGGCACGCTTCTACAAGGTCAATTTCAGAATAACTAATCTGGCATGCCATTTTGCTATAACCATTTTAAGGAGAGGTTCCAAGTAGTGACACCCTGAAGAAATGCATAAAACACATTTAATAAATTGTATCAGTTTTAGGATCTATACATTACATGCACACGTTATGATTACTTCAAGTTAGGTTGCTTGACTAATCCCAAAACTAGGCATGTGACACTAAATAAAGTTTGATGAAAATGCTAGTCTTGTTGTTGAAGTTAAGGAATGTTTGCAGCACTGTGATCATACACACCAAAGGCCCATTACAGAGATACAACTGTAGATTTGGATGATGAAATTACGAGGGCTTTTTGGTTGAGGTATTACGTTGAGTACATGGTTGAGACAGAAGTTGATGAGTTGTCGCCATACATGAGGTGGCAGTTGATGATGTTTGTACATATTGATGAGTCATAGTTGATTATTAGTTGACACATGATTGGTACATACTTGGTACATGGTTGGATGCACTTGTTTATGGTACAAGTTGATTACAGGTTATTTGGTATAGGTTGGTGCATGGTTGATGCACTTGTTTATGGTACAGGTTGATTACAAGTTGAGGTACAGGTTGATGCATGGTTTAGATTTATTGGTACAAGTTTATAGTGGTATATCTCATAGTGAGAGTTTGACAATGGTTTTGTCATTCTACTTATACTTTAGGGTGGCAGGACGAGGCAAGGACCGGTGGTTGTAGCCACCTTCTGGTTGTAGCTGGAGAACATAGGGGGTTGTAGCCTCCTTTTGGTTGTAGCCAGATAGTTAGGGATTTGGAGCTTCCCTCAGGTTGTAGCCTGAGAAACTAGGGGGTTGGAGCCTCCTTCCAGTTGCAGCTAGAAAACAAAGGAATTTGGTGCTTCCAATGAATGTAATTCTTCAAGACATATAAGATAAATCATTATGTGGTTTTCTCTCGATTTGGGTTTCCACGTAAAACACTGGTGTACTATGTATGTGTATGTTTGTTCATTTTTCCATTACTTATTTACTCTGCAGTTATTGGATGATAATGATTCATTGATATAACACTTGGATTATATGGTAAAAAATTATTAGATTTCTCTATTACCGATTCACCTCCCCTCTCAGTAACCCAACAATTCGTATCAGAGCAGGTTCCTTCAGAAATCAGTTTAACCATTGAAAGGTAGATCATGGAGAGTACAAACTCATATAAAAATGGAATACCGCAGTTTGATGGACATAAGCATGTTTTTTAGAGCATAAGGATGAGGACATATATACAGGCACAGGGATTTCAAGTTTGGCAATCAATTGTAGATGGATACACAACACCAACAGTTCCACCAACAAATGACAAAGCAATAAAACTTGGTGAGAATAATTCCAAAGCAACAAATGCACTTTTGAATGGTCACAGTGATACGTTATTTACCAAAGTTGCACACTATAAATCCGTTAAAGAGATTTGGGACAAGCTTCAAAATATTTATGAAGGAGATACAAAAGTCAAAGAAACAAAGATTCAAACTTACAGAGGTTAGTTCGAACAACTAAAAATGAAGGAAGATGAAGATATCAAATCCTACTTCTTACGATTCAATGAAATAGTGAATGCAATCATAGGATTGGGAGAAGAAATTGAAGAATATGTAAATGTTCAAAAGATACTAAGATCTTTTCCTATGAGATTCAACCCTAAGATATCAGCACTAGAAGAAAGATCAGATCTGGACTCAATAAGAATAGACGAACTGCATGGAATATTCACAACATATGAAATTAGAACTAAGCAAGAAAATCCATATGTAAAAGAAACAACCTTGAAGGTATCTAAAAGATCAAAGCAAAAGAAAAAGGAACAAGAAGAATATAGTAGCAGTAGTGACGCCTCGGAAGATGATGAAGAAGTGGCCAACTTTGTCAAAAGACTGAACAAGGGAACCAACGGAAGGTATAGAGGTAAGCTCCCTTTAATTTGTTTTAATTGTGATGGTATTGGTCATTTTTCTAAAAAATGTCCTCATAAGAAAAAGAGAAATGATGAAGGTTACTCAAAAGGAAAACACACATATAAAGGGAAAAGAACTACAAAGAAAATTTTCAAGAAAGCTTATACACCAAAGAAGACATCTCATCATCAGATGAAGGTGAAGTCAAAGACAATGAGACATGAAGAGTTCTATTCATGGCAGTAAAAGACTCTAACAAAGAAGACTCCGAAGAAGAATATGAATAAGCCAAAGAAGAATGTGAAGAAGTCGAAGAAGAAATTGAAGATACAAAAATTGACTATCGAGAAGAATTAATGTGTTCCATAGAAGTTATCAGAAGAGAAAAGAAGAAAAACAAGAAACTACAAACAAAACTAGACAAGAAAAATGACACTGGAGAACTAGAACAAATGATCACAAAATTGAAGGTTCAAATAGAAGAAGATAAAAGAATTGAAGAAACATTCAATGAACAACTAGAAGAAAAGGACAAGGTCATTGGAAACTTGGAAGCATAGGTTGTCACACTAAGAAAGGATATTCAAAAGAAAAATATGCAAAATAGCTCAAAAGTTCTGGATGACATTATCAACATTAAAAAATCTCATCTTGACAAGTTCGGACTTGGATAAAATCAGACAGAAAAGGGATCAAGCTCCAAAAAAATAGAGCACGAAACAAATCCAAAGAGTTATGCATAAACAATCAAAGAGGATAGGAAGATATACAAGGAAGATTACAGGGACACTCCACCACCAAGAAGATTCAAATTTCAGAATCAACAACAAATAGATAGGCCTCAAGAAGAATAAGGATTCATAAGAGCACCTTCTTTAAAAAGATCTTCAACTCCCAGGTATCAAACTATATTTTTTGGTTTATGTTATGCATGTAATAATTTTGGAGATAAATTTGTGAATTACAGAGCTAACAACATGAACAATAACAACTTTGAGAGTTGTACACAAATGGATTATTCAAGGAGACCTAGTGACACACAAAGAAGAAGTTACAACAGGTTTGAATCTTTGAGAACTGAAGTGGAATGTTAAAAATGTAACAATTTTGGACACATGGCCAAGGATTTCAGAATGACAGACCCTCCTAAAAAGCCTTAATAGAATAACAACAGTCACAGACAAGAACCTTCGAAAACAACACGGATAAGAAAGCAAGATCAGTATAACAATGAAGAATGCACAGTTGCTCTACAAGCTAAGAAGAAGAAACACGGTTGGTATGTTGACAATGGATGCTCAAAACACATGACAGGTGATAAAGACAAATTTCTTACATTATGAAAATAAAAAAATGGATCAGTCTCCTTCGGAAATGATAATTCATCCAAAATCATTGGATAAGGCACAGTCCAAATTGGGAACAAGAATGAAAAGGCACAAAATGTTCTACTGATAGAAGATATGAAACATAATCTTCTAAGTGTGATTCAAATGTGTGACCAAGGTCATAAACTTGCTTTCGATTAAGAAAAGTGTGAGATAAGAAAATAAGGTTAAGGGAAATTGGTTGGTACAGCTGCAAGAACTTCAAACAACATATATGTGTTAAGTGAAATTGGAAATGAAAAGTGTTTTCTAGGAAAGGAAGATGAAAGTTCGCTATGGCATAGAAGAATGGGTCGCATGAATTTGGATAACCTTGTCAAAGTCAGCAAAAGAGAAGCAGTCAGAGAAATTCCCCAAATCACAAAACCAACCAACACTTTATGCAAGCATTGTCAACAAGAAAAAGAAACAAAGACCAGGTTCAAATCAAAGGAATATTCAACAACAAGACCACTGGAAATTGTGCACACCGATCTAGTTGGACCAACTACAACAAAGTGCTTAAAAGGAGAAAAATACTTTATGTTATTAGTTGATGATTATACAAGAATGACTGTAGTTTGATTTCTCAAGAATAAGTCAGAATCTTTTGAAAACTTCAAGATCTACCAGGAAATGGTTGAAAATGAGATGGATTCAAGAGTCAAATGTTTGAGATCTAATAATGGAGGAGAGTTCACTTCAAAGGAATTTATGGACTATTGTAGCAGTCATGGAATAAAAAGATAACTCTTCGTTGCTAGGACACCTCAATAGAATGGAGTTGTTGAAAGAAAGCACAGGACAGTACAAGAAATGGCTTAAAAAATGTTAATGGATTCCAAATTGACATATATATTTTGTACACAGGCAGTGCGTACAAAAGTTCACATTCAAAACAGAGTAATGCTAAAAAACAACACTGATAAAACTCCCTACGAGCTATGGAAAGGAAGACCGACAAATGTGAAGAACTTCAGAGTTTTTGGAAGAAAATGCTACATCAAAAGAGAATATGGCAGAATGGGAAAGCTTGACTCTCGTGTGGAAAAAGGAATACTTGTTGGTTACTCAAGTACAAGGAAAACATACAAGTGTTACAATCTAAGATTGAACAAAGTTGTGGAAAATATCAACATAACAATTGATGAAACAGGCAGACCAAAATCAAAGGAAGAAGAAAACAAATCAATGGAACACCTTTTCGAAGAAGAATATGAAAAATAAGTAGGAGTAGAAGATGAAGATGAAGAGAATCCAATAGAAGCAGAAGAGCGAGTTCAGAAAGTATCTCCAAAGACACCTAGAAAATGAGTACAGAAGAATCATCCTTCAGATCAGATTATTGGAAACAAAGATGCAGGAGTTGAGACTAAAAGAAACATCCGTTCACCAAAACAAACATACATAGCACTCTTATCTACAATTGAACCAAACTATTTTGAAGAAGCCAACAAGGATGAATTTTGGAATAAGGCCATGGATGAAGAATTGGATCAAATAGAGAAAAATGACACTTGGGAATTGGTTCGAAGACCAAAGAAT
>SNQJ01S0035821.1:51571-84666 GCA_010110895.2 Picea sitchensis | reverse complement strand
ATATGGTCACCCAAGGGCCAATTCCAAAGGAAATAAACACCCCATACAATAATGTGTGATAACATTAGGCTCCATGGGGGATAGATTCCTCCCTATGAGGCTCTAAGATCTTCTTCTATAGTTCCAGTCACCTTCTGCATTGGGCTATGTATTCAAGCTCAAAACACCCCATTGAGGAATACTGACTGATAAGTAAAAATGAAAACAAACACACATGGGATCCATAGGATCTTATTTATATACAGTCCTAGACTAATTGATTTTTACATGGTGCTAGGTGAAAGAAAATTTTCACCATAGTCATTCAAGTAACTTCCTGACTGGAAGTTCTTTCACTTTGTCAGTGACTAATAACAAAGAATGCAACCATGACAGCAGAACAATTACATTCTTCATCTTTCCTCCTAATGATGAGGTCAGGATAAAGTTGGGCAACTTCAAAACATGAAGGAAATACAACTCCATGTATTCCTTCATAGGCTCATAGGACAAGCAGAAAAATCCAAAAAATTTATTACAGGTATCCCACTCTGCCACACAGTTGCTCACACATGGCTAAATATCTCTAGTAGGAACAGGTGGATGAGAAATTGATGTAGGTTGACTGACCTCAGACAATTTCTACTCACTCACAGGCTCAGGACAGGGACCAAAATTCCCCTTCTGTTGCTCCTCTCCTCCTTGGATCTCCCAAGGATCAAAGTCATAATCATCATAAAAAGGACCCAAGGGAAAGTTCTTATCTTGGCCTTCTGCAGGCCCAAGATGGTTGATTTCCTTAGGATAATTTTCTTTAATGAATAGAGGACAAGCCTCTGTTGTATGTTCCAGGAAATCCTGCATATCTAGCTTACAATCTGAGTCAGAGTTGTCATACAGAGGTTGGTTGCTTCCTGAGTCGTCAAAATATGGTACAGGGATCTGTTGCTTTTCCTCAAAAAGGCAGCAGTCCTGATCTACCTTCAATTCCTCTATCTATGTAGAAAGAGATTTTACTAGCTCCACCAACTCACTCGGAGCACGTTCTTCCTCCTGGTCCTCATCCTTATATATTTCCTCTTATGCAGGCGAACAGGGAAGAGAAAGAACTGATTTGTGATCCAAGTTATTAGGCTCATCCTCACAGTCTGCGTAGGAAGCAACTATATCTTGAATACACTCATTGTATCCCTCACAATAACTATGACAAATTAACTCAGAGGGATAAAACTTCTAACAATGAGCATTGAAAGCTTCATGAAATTATCCCAGTGAATAAATGCTAGCAGGGGGTAAAGAATGATACCACTCACGAGCATCCCCTGCTAAAGAGAACATGAACATATTCATGAATACATCCTCATGATGTATCTCCCACTGGTGCATGAGTTCATGAAACTCACTGAGATGTTGAGAAGGGTTATCCTCTTTACGCTCTCTAAATATAGGCAAATAATCATTCCATTCATTTGGAGTAGGGACATCATTTGGAAAATCAGGAACAACAGAAAAATCAAAAGGAGAAAACCTTCGAGCCAGAATCCTGACCATTTTAGACCAGTGGAGTTGCCAATCGATCCTTAAACCATGGAGTCACCAAGTGAATGATGTGAAATAAGAGTGTGTCTGGTCTTTGTTCATCATCAAAGACTAGATCTAATCGGTGTGTTCTCCTGAGGGCTACCAGGTGTACCAAGAAGCAGCCACACTGAAACAGTGGAGTTGAGACAGTGGAGTCGCCTCATTGGAGTCGCCAGGTGCATAGTTGCAATCCTGATGTACTAAGTTATCATGCACCTTCAGAACTAGTAAGCTTTGTCGTTCAATCCTAGGGAAAATATTCAATTTGTCCTCGGCAATAGCGACAGAAATGTTAGCACCAAAAGTCACCTCATGATTGCAGCAAAGGTAAGCCCAGTGCCCATCATTTTGTATGTCATAATGAATAAATTTAAAGGAGGTCTAATGGACGTAGATTCGGGATTATATCACTTCAACTCATAAAACTGGGCTGGTATGCATAAGCAGATGAGGTCTTGATCTAACTTTGGTCAGTAAGTTGTAATAAGGGTGAGTAGGGGGAATAAATTGAGGAGAATGAAGAGGTCTTTTGTGGACATCCGGTCTTCCAGTAGCCTAAAGAGGAAAAACTCAGAAGAAAAGATCCTCTTGGTTCAAAGTTTTAGGGAACTGAATGAAATTATCAGTGAACTGAAATCAAACATACATCACAATTCAATAACAACAAATCGACTGGATCATCCATGCCCAAGTCATTCTGTGTTGGAGGGAAAAGACAACACAAGAGACTGATTAAAATGGGTCGTGATGTCCCTATGATCAAACCTACATCACAAAAACATAACTACCCTCGACTGGATCATCCATGCCCGAGTGTTCTAACACAGTTGTTACAGAGAGATGGAAGGAAATTGAATTACATTAAACAATAAGTCTCAAATACAGATACATAACCAGAAGAACCAAAGCTTCATTAAAACTTTACAATGCAGGAGCGTAGCTCAACCATCGACGCTTTACAATGACTCAAAACTGCCTACATATACTCAAAAAATTCGCCACTACCAGGAGTGTGGCATGACCACCCAATGAATGCTTTGCGTCTATGTCTTATTAGTCGGACTATGCATGCAGTCTTCTTGGTGCACACATTCCCTTGTCAGACGCGAGCTCAAAATTCCCTCTGAGTCTCTTTGTCAGATTGCGCTTGCAGCCTCTGTCAGGCGTAAAGATTTACGTTGATGTCTTCTCTGTCAAAAACAATATCGGCTCCGTCAGTGTTGATAGTGTATATTAATAAGACAATTTTGTAGCGCCATAGCACTACAGAATGTCTATGTGATGATGTGGCAGAGAGAGAAATGAACAAGGCGGGGTGATTGGTGTGGGATCAACAGGCTACAGCGCATGCTCGGGGACCCGGTGGAAGGAAGCGAGAGTGGAGGATGATTGGGAAAGCATGGGTCGAAGTGTAAAGGGAGAGGAGTATGATTGGTCAAGAGGGGAAACATGGAGATGATGGTGGAGGTGACATGGCACAGGAAGGTGAAGAGGAGACCGAGGAGAGGCTGCGGTGGCAGGCGCAATGGGAATAATAATGACGCAGGATGAAGCGGCATCGGAACAGGTGTCGTGAAGCGAGAGGAGGAGGTGGAAAGAAGATGTGACATGAAGAGGTAGTGGGATACACATGGTAGGCATTGATAGGGAGGTATTACAGTTTCAGGGGACAAGTGCGAGTGGGTGATGTGAGTAGAAGACAGGTGTCGACGGGAAAGGAAGGCAGTAAGCGGAGGCGGTAAGCAGTCTACTCGGAGGGGGGGGAGGTGGTAAGAGTTATTGAGCCGGGGGGGTCAGAGTTAGCGAGGAGGCACCACGTTAGTGGAGAGCCCGCACTCAAAAACCACCAACTCGGACCCCCCACTCGTTAAAGGTATAAATTCAAGGGGGGTCCGATATGGATCCTGCACCATAGATCTAAGCATGTAGATCTCAGCCACCCAAATCTACGTGCCCCTTAGCACAACGCGCTCGGGCACAAAACTTAGGATAAATGATAAAATTGGGTTCTTAGCCCCCTTTCCTCACATATGGTCACCCAATGGCCAAATCCAAAGGAAATAAACACCCCATACAATAATGTGTGATAACATATTGTCTACTCACTTCGACTAAGTGCATCTTCCAATCAATTTTATTTCCCTTTTATATGTTTGATTTCTAAATCAAACTCACTAATTAGCACCATTCATCTGGCTTGTCTAGCATTCAATCGTGGTTGATCAAACAACTATTTCAAACCAGAATAATATTTCATCAAGACAAATATTCTCTCAAGTAGGTAATGCCTCCACATTTATAACGCATGCACAATAGCTGCAAGCTCTAAATCATGGGTGACATTTCATTGCTCATGCTCATTCATCTTCCTTGATTCATAATAGATCACTTGTCCTTCTTTCATAAGAACTCCACGAAGTCCTTCTTTGCAATCATCAATGCAAACCAAAATATGTTTCCCAAGGTCTACAATCTTTAAATAGAGGAATTGGTCAAGAGATGTTTCATTTGTTGAAAGTTGGCTTCACACTCTATTGACCATACAAACATCATCCCTTTTCTTTGCAATGAGGTAATGGGATGACCAATCTTGGAAAATACATTAATAAACCTCATGTAGTATCCAACTAACCCCATAAATTATCTTATCTTAGTTACATTTAAAGGGTATATAAAATCCATGATTGTCTTGATCTTCTCGGGATCTACTGCAACTCCCTCTGTTGAGATTATGTGGCCCAAATATTGGATCTCCTTCTGGAAGAAGTCACACTTGCTAAATTTTTCATACAACTGGTGATCTCTCGACACCTGTAACACCAACTTAATATGTTCTTTGTGCTCTTCCTTGGTCTTGGAATACACCAAGATATCATCAACAAATATGAGAACAAAGTTATCCAAATACTTGTTGAGAACATTATTCATTAAGCACATGAAGGTGGTTGGTGCATTGATAAGACCAAATGAAACCACCACAAAATCATAATTTCTATGTCTCATTCTAAAACATGTCTTGTGTATGTATTTATCATTAATTCTGACTTGGTGATATCCATATCTTAAGTCGATTTTAGAAAAGGTTGTAGCTCCTCTGACCTAATCAAAAATATCATCAATCCTAGGCAATGGATACTTGTTCTTGATGGTCATATTGTTCAATTCTTGGTAATCAATGCACAACTTCAATGTACCATCCTTCTTATTTAAAAACAACATGGGCGCTCCCCACGGGGATACACTCGACCTGATATACCCTTTATCCATCATTTCCTTCCATTGCATTTTTAACTCTACTAGCTCTGGTGTCCTTTTTTTGTAGGGTACTTTTGAGGATGGTACTGCTCCCAGTACAATATCTATTGATAAATTGATGTCTCACTTAGGAGGAATTCCAAGTACCTCCTCTAGGAATACATTTTTTAATTTCCACAACACTGGGTGATCCTCAATCTCCATCTCATTATTCTCTACTACATTGAGCACTTGTATTTCATACAAGGGACACCCTTTGCGACTAAACTTCTTGATTTGCAGCACTGATATCTATCTCACTAATACTAGATTTTGAATTCCTTACATGAGAACCCTTGTGTTTCCTTCTTCAACTTCACATTCCAAGGTATTTTCATAGTGGTTCAATATCACCTTATGGACAACTAACTAGTCCATTCCTATAAACACAATGTATGATCCTAAGGACAGGATATTTAAGGTTGCTTGTGTGTGCAGTCCACTCATTTCCAATGGACATGCCTCTATTACCTCTGATACCTTTCTCTTAGTCCACTTGGCTAACTGAACCAACCATGATTTTGCATTCTTTTTCCTTTATAAGGCACATGATTCAACAATTTGAGGCAAAACACGGCTAATGTTGGAACCAGGGTCAAAAAAAATAAAAATAGTTTTCTTGGAAATTGTTAGCACCATGTTATTTATAGTTAGAGTCATAGGTTCGTCCATTTTTTTTAGATTCAAGTTTTAGTTATTTGAAAAAAAAAAGTTTTCCTAAATAAATCGCAGCTAGTGTGTCAAAGTTCATGAGGTCAGTGACAAACTAAGGGATTGTTTGAAATATCGAGTAATGATTTTGGATAAGAGTCGGGAAAAGGGTGAAAGGATTAGTCATGTGTGAATTGTAAGGGTTTATCTTCTGAAATATCGAGTCATGTCAGAAAAGGGGAATTTAGGTACCAAAGTTGAGTCAAGTGGTTAGGATAAAGGTCATGTCAAAAGATAATATGAGCATCATTACCTAATCATGAAGTCAGAAAAGTGAAAAATCATGGCACTCCTATCATTTGAACTTTGCACACTTCAAAGTGTACCTATTGCACGAGTTTGTTGCGCAAATATTCAACCTAATTTCGACCTTCTCATCTCCATGGATTTACCGTCCTTTTCCATGATTTCATTTCTTATCCATTCAAGCATAAATATTGGTCACCTTTCATTCTTCTCCATCGCTTTCAAAATTTGTGCATCGTCCATAGTTTTTTTAGCAAGCTTTGGAGCCCTTCGTTGCGTAAAATCTATTTTTTTTCAGTTGTATTGTAAGTCTGTTGTTTTGATTTTTCTATGTCTCCTCTATTGTTTTTAGCCATTTCTTAAAAGTATTTTTGGAGCTCACTGCAAACTAGCTTTTTGGAACGAGTTGTTTCTTCTCACAGTCAGCCTTCTTCCTTATGAATTACCTACTGTTGCACTGAGATTTCCGTTGTGCCAAGTTTTCCATTTCTCTTTGTTGTCGCTCTGAGTTTCCACTACGCCGAAATTTCCGTCACAATTTCCTACCACATCGAGTTTTCCCACTACGTCGAATTTTTCCATCACACTTTACTACCGCGTTGAATTTATCATTGCGCCGAATTGACTGTTACTGATTTGTTTGTCGCGCAAATATTCATGTGCTACTTTTTCTTGCAGTTTATACAAAGTTCATCATTCTTATTCATTTTGCAGAGAGGGTATTACCATTTATCATTGCACGCTTGAAATTAACATATGCCAGCACCATGGAAACTTCCCAAAGCAAAAGAAAGAATGTAAGAAGTGGCAGGGTCGTGAGGTTTGAACCTCAAGATTTGAAATTAATATATGCAGACTCAATGATCAAGACACCTTTTGAACAATCTGGATGTATGTGTTTTTTCTAATGCATTCAAGGATATAATGCACAAATAGTTGAGCATTTTGACCTCAATTTTACTGGTGTCACGGCGACAATTGCGGGAATCACTTTCCAAGTGATGGAGGAAACTATGTTAGTTGTGACGAAGATCCCTTTGCAGGGAGAAAAATGGTTTAAAGGTATGCCTTTAGAAATTTCATGTTGTATGGATTTCATCAAGCCTGAATAACAAAACTAGAAAATTGGAGCTGACTTTCCAACTGAGTATCTCCTAGAGACTTTTGAGAAACGTTTGAAGATAATCAGGAAATATTTCACCTGTGAAGGAAGATTTGACAAGGTGCATCCATACCACATCAGGTTATTGATGCATTTCATAGGGGAAAATACATTAAACCTTATTTTCATCTTGTGTCAAAGCCTAGGAAAGATGGAAGATAGTGTCCAGGCCAAATCTGATCAGTCAGGGAACAACTTATTCCATTTTTCATTAATTAAGATGTTAGTGGTTGATGAATTGAGACATTTGAACAAGGACTGGAATTATTTTCTGATTTCGGCTAACATTTTGAGAGACCCTAAAGGAGACATTCCTCTATCTGTGGAGGAATCAACACTTCATAGTTCAGAGGCAAGAAAGGAAGATGTTATTGAAAGAAGAAAAGGGAAATAAATAGAAGACTCATCATTCAGTCAACCAACATCCCAGAAGAGAAGCAGGTCAATATTGAATGATAAAACTGAGAAGATCCAAGCTCCCAGTAAACTACGCACCAAGTCCTCTGCCAATAGATTCCCCATACACATAGTTCATGTAGAACTTGTTGAATGTGAAAACAAGGGAATTGATGAAAGTCAGGTGGAGTTGGGTGAGGAAAATGCAAATACCTAGGAAATGAAACAACAACTAAAGAAAGATCAGCGCGTCATAGCCCAATGTTATCAAGAAAATAGAGAATTGAGAAGTCAGCTGGCAAAAATGATTATTGAAATACCAACATCGCAGAGTCAAGCAGGTCATTTATCCCCTACCTCGCCAACAGCAAGAGAAAAGAATATAAATTGGCTCAAAAAGAAGCTCAAAGATGCTCAAGATGTAATCATTAAGCTTAGGGAGGAAAAGTGGATGCCAGAGGAAAGAATCATGGATCATTTCAAAGAGTGCAGACCAGCTATTGATAATGCATGTGCATCTCTCTCCGGCACTCAATTGAAATTGAAAATAAATGGGGCTTTCTTGAGACAGATGAAGAATTTGAAAATACAAATCTTGTCATTCAGAAGGACAAATAGGGCCTTACAACTACAAGTGACTTTGAACAAAGAAGCTACGGACAAATTGGATGACCCCACTCTCTGTAGTCAACTGGATTCGCGCACACAACCTGTTCCTAAAGACACACTATGCGAGATCACTGCGTAGATTTCACAGCCATCAGTTGTGCAACAAGAGCCACAATCTATTGCGCAGCGGTGACAATGTCGTCCAATAACATGCATAATATTCCATGACAATCGTATGGTTGTGATTTTCCTAAATATTTTATGATTGTAAACAACATCCCGGATAGTTTGTGATTGCCAGATCGACTTTCCTGTTTTTAAGAATTTTTGTAAAGGTTGTTATTCTTTTTAAAAACAACCAGATCCACAACTTTAGGAGATAGTAGTTTGATTTCTAGCAGCTTAGTATAGCTTTTCTCTTTATAAATAGGGACTATTTTGATGTAAATTGGGGTGCATGGGAAAAAGTATAGATATTGTAATCCTCTATGTAATCTCCTGAATCTAAAGAAATACAAATGCAGAAGTCTCAAATTCCTTAAGAAAATATTATAATGGTGATGCTATGAAGTTTGTACCTCTCTTTGTATGTATTTCCTATGTGTTCATATTCACTTGCACTCCCCTTCTATTTAAATTGGTAATTTTTAAAGTCCAAAATTCATCTAAGTGGTGCTCTAGACTGAACCGATTTAAATTTTTTCTGTCTTCTCACTTAAGATCAGAATTCATCCATTGCAGTGCTCTGATTTTGTTGTGTGTTTCTTTTCTTATTTTTCCCTACATAATAAAATTAAATATTGAATTTCATCACCTTGTTTAGCCTTTATTCCTCTGAGGAATTCTACCCACCAAGCATTTTTTTCTTTGTTTTCAGGGGTTGACTCCACATCCCTAGAAACACTATCTTTTGTCAGCAGAAAAAATCTACCTTCAAGTTTAAAATCTAGCCATCAATAAAAGAATATTTTCTATCAGAGATCAAGTCTCAAAGAGAGCCCGCTCTAGACTAGAAAGGCTAGTTTCCAGTCTTAAAGTTGGTTTGCAGGTTACCTATGTAGATTTTTTTTTCAGCCCAACAATTTACTCAGCGTTAACATTTTGGCATCGTTGTCGGGGACAAAATTGAAAATTTTACCTAAGAAGAACAAAT
Organism: Picea sitchensis; assembly: GCA_010110895.2. Lineage (NCBI taxonomy): Eukaryota > Viridiplantae > Streptophyta > Pinopsida > Pinales > Pinaceae > Picea > Picea sitchensis. The sequence goes on along the minus strand of SNQJ01S0035821.1, from coordinate 75,535 downwards.
TAAATCTTATATTTGATTCTTGTGGATAACAGTGAATCAAACATTTTTTTTGGCTGGATTTTTATTACCCTGGTGACTTCATTTGAAAAGATCAGTAGCATAGTCTTGTGTATTCAGTAAATAATAAATCACGATTGCTAAGAAAATATACACTAGAAGGAACCCTGATCTAGAACCTATTGCATATGTGTCTGACCTTGAGAAGCTATTGCACAAAAGAAATGAATGGATAGTTAAATAAGTTTCCTTCCTGGACAAAAATATATCATTACCCAAAGACGGTGTAAAAAATATTGATGACCTTGATTTTGATTTAAAATTTGAGCAAACCTTGTTCAGATCTAGATCAGAATCTAAGTTGAATGAAATTATCTTTGATGAGAAGAAATTTCAGTCTTTGATCCCCATTATCCCCATTCACATTGTTCCTATTCAGATTGTCCCTGCTCAAATTGTTCAAATAGCTCAAAATCCTCCTAGAGCCATGGAAGCCAGATTTGCTCCTCTTGCCTTTCCTGCCCAATTGTATGATTTACGCCAAAATTATAATCAGAGAATCAGGTCATTCGATGCTGAAGAAAATACATCAGACCAAAGACATTTGGACTAGTTCAATGATTTTGTTGATCTAGAGGAAGTAGATCATGAGGATGCAAAACTCAGGTTGTTCGCACAAAGTCTTTCGGGAGAAGTCAGAAAATGGTTTAAAGCCCTTGCTTCAACGAGTATCCTTAATTTTTCATGTTTTGAAACGCTTTTTCTTGCAAGGTGAGGTGATAAAAAGAATCCTCTCCAGTTGTTAACTCGGTACAATAATATAAAAAGATCACCAAATGAAATAGTACAAGAGTTTTCAACCAGATTTATGAAAGTCTATAATTCAATTCCTATAGAAGTCAAACCTTCTCCTGGAGCTGCTCAACTTCGATATGTTGATTCCTTTGACAGTGACTTTGCCTTGTTGTTAAGAGAAAGAAGATCCAATGCATTAGATGATATGTTGAGTGATGCAATTGAAGTCGAGGTAAATTTGATGGCATCAAGGAAAATCAAACATAACCCTGACAGAGATGTCAAGAAGGTCCAAGGAGAAGCACATCCCTCAACTTCTCAATCATGAGATGAGAAATTTTATTTGATGACGAAGACTATGGAAAGATTCATGGAAAGAATTTCCTTGGAAAATAATCCTGCCACCAAGGATCAAACTGATTTTCAGCCCAGAAATCAAAATTTCAGAAGAGCTCGAGTTCCTCAGATCATGCAAAGAGATCATATAAATCAATTTGATCAACAAATAAAACCCCCTTTCCAAAACAAATATGAAAATGAGGATTTTGATCCAACAATTGAAGACGATATGCATTGTTGTGACGATATAGAAACAAATGTGTTCTTGACAAAAGAAGAACATGATCAATTTATGGATGCAAATGACAAGTTTATGCAGGATAATGATGATATGTTGTCATTGGAGACACAAGAGTTCAGGAAAGGATACCACAATTCTATTATGCAACTTCAGAAACAGTACAACCTCACAAGTAAAAAGGTGCCTGTAAATCCTCCAAAGACAAATCCTACAAGGGAACTTTAGACCAATATACCTTCTTCAAGTCAACCAAAGAAAGATAATTTAGCAAAGGATGCAATGGATGCAATGGAGAAAGGTAAATCCAAAGAAGAACCCCAAAATAAAATACCTCAAGTGAGAAAGGAAGCAGTCATCAAAGAGGTAGAGAAGGCCCCATCTCCTTTTAATTTTGAAAGTGAGATGGCTAAAATCAAAATTTTTGTTCCATTTAATGAGTTGATTAAGAATGGAGAATATAGGAATCAGATCATTAAAATGCTAAAAATGGAAGAAACCCCTAACACCTTGAATGTACAAGATGATCACCCTTCTATCTTGTTTGGCCCATGTGTGGAGGAGAGTGGTGATGTTGATGATGTTCCTCCTTTTTATGTCAGCCTTAAAATCCATGACATGACTTTACATAATGCCATGTTATATTCAGGAGCATCACATAATCTGATGCCCAAGGTCATTATGGATGAGTTGGGACTTGACATTACAAGACATTACAAGGATATATTCTCTTTTGATTCAAGGAAGGTGAAATGTTTGGGTTTAATCAAAGACCTGGTTGTATCATTATGTCAAATTCCCTAAAAAATATGATCATGGATATGGTGGTTGCTGACATTCCTCCTAAATTTGGCATGTTGTTATATAGATCTTGGGATGCAAAGTTAAAGGGAAATTTGCAAATGGATATGTCATATGCTACTATCCATGTGTTTGGCCAATAAAGGAGGTTGTTCAAAGAAGTGTTTCTCAAGTACATGGTGAGTAGAAAAACTCAACCAAATAATCATCCCATTTACTTCGTTGATACTGATGTTGGTTCCTCTATTTTCTATAATGACTTGAGTTTTGAAGAAGAGAACTCAACAACTGTAATAGCTATTAAATCCGAAATTGATCATCAAGCAGAGAAGATTACAAATCAACAAAACAATGCAGAAGATGAAATGTGGAATATGAGATTTGATGGAGCTGCTAGTAGGGAAGGAGCAGGAGCTTGTGTGTGGATTAATCCTCCCAATATAGGTACAAAAATTTGTTCTTATAATCTTTCTTTTGATTGCACCAATAATATGGCCGAACATGAAGTGTTGATTTTGGGATTGAAGACTTTAAAAGAGTTGGGTGCTAGGAGGATAGTTTTTCATGGAGATTCTAAGCTTGCTATCAACCAGGTAAAGGGTATATATCATTCCAAGCATCCTAGATTGAGAGAATATAGGAATTTAGTGCTTGATCTTCTTGAAGAGTTTTCATAATACAATTTATTAGTGATTCCAAGGGGGATAAATCAAATTGCAGACGCATTGGCTACTTCATATTCGGTTTTCACAATTCCATTTTTTCTTAATAAAAGGTAGGAAATTGAAGTCAAGCATAGGCCAGCAGTTCCTGATAACATTAAATGCTGGAAAATATTTGAAGATGACAAACAGGTAGAAAGATTCCTTCATATCAGTGATGAGTTTGCTAATTTAAATATTGATGATGAGTGATTTTGTGAAGAGAATGAATATGAAAATGTGTTAAAAAATGATGACCTTTTTTAGAATCAGATTGTTGGAAGAGATATAGTACAACTCAAAAATAACATTATCCCTAAAGGCTTGGTTCCATTGGAGAAGATTTTTGACAACAATGATGTAGACAAAAATCCTAAAATCACTACAAATAATGAGGATATAGAATATTGAAACATTGCGACTCAAGAGGATCCCAAGATCATCAAACTATCAAAAATGCTCAGTCCATAAACTAAAAATAGGTATATCATTCTTATGCAGGATTTTCCCGACATCTTTGCATGGAGTTATGAAGATTTGAAGGTCGATGATACTAATGTAATTCAGCATGTAATTCCCATCAAGGAAGATCATAAACCCTTCAAGCAGAAGTTGAGAAGAATAAACCTCATGTTGTTTCCATTTATTGAAAAAGAGGTAAGGAAATTGTTTGATGCCAAAATTATTGTGTCCTTAAGATTTTCCAAATGGGTGGCTAACCTAGTGCCTGTTAGGAAGAAAAGCGGTGAGATAAGGTTATGTGTAGATTTTCGTAATCTAAACAGGGTATGTATCAAAGACAATTATTCACTTCCCAAGATGTATTATATCCTGCAGAAAGTGGTGGAATCTCAGAAGATGTCAATGCTTGATGTATTTTCTGGTTACAACCAGATTATGGTACATCTAGATGACCAAGAAAAAATAGCTTTTACAACACCTTGGGGCACTTTTGCGTATGCAAAAATGCCTTTTGGGCTTATGAATGTTGGAGAGTCTTTCCAAAGGGCCACGGACATAGCCTTTGTCGATGAAAATGATAAGTTTATTGTTATTTATTTAGACGATATCACTGTATTTTCAGAATTCGATGATCAACATCTCAAACATCTAAGAAGGGTTTTCCAGAAATGCAGAAAGTTTGGCATCTCATTGAATCCGAAAAATACCAACTTTGGAATGAAAGAAGGAAAATTGCTTGGACACGTCATTTAAAAGGAAGGGATTAAAATAGACCCCACCAAAGTGGAAGCAATTCTGAATATCGGTACTCCCGAGAGTAAGAAAGAGGTACAATCTTTCCTAGGAAAAGTGATTTTTTTTAGAAGGTTTATTCCTAACTTGGCTGAGATCATAAAGTATATCAAAAATATGCTTAGGAAAGGAAATGAAATAAAATGGACTACTGAATCTAGGAAGTCTTTTGAAGATATTAAAGTGGCGTTGACCAAAGCTCCAATGTTAGCCAGTCTGGATTTTACAAAGGATTTAATTTTATTTTATTTTGCCTCAGAACACACCATTGTTGGTGTTTTGTTGCAAAAATATGATCATAAATTTGAAAGGTTGGTAGCTTATTATAGTAGGACATCAATAGACTCCCCATTAAGGTATGAAATCATGGAAAAATAGGCATTTGCCTTGGTAAAATCTCTTAAAGAATTTAGAACTTATATCTTGCATTCCCATGTCATCGCTTATGAATCGATCAATTCTGTAAAGGACATTTTGACCCAACACGATCCTGAGGGGAGAAGGGGAAAATGGATAGCAGTAATGTTGGAATATGACCTGGAAATAAAACCTAAAAAGTTGGTTAAAGGTCAAGGGCTTGCAAAATTGATGCCACAGTCAAATTATGATGTTTTGGGAATCAAATTTATTGTTGATTTATCATAAAATTCAGAAGAAGAAACAGTCCCACAAATAGCCCAAAGGTTCCTTGATTCTCCTTGGTACACTAATATTATTTATGAATTGAGAAATTTACAAGCTCCTCCCAGGTTGAAAAAATTAACCAAAGCTAGATTTTTGAAGTTGAAATAAACAAAGTTTTGCATTCTTGACCATTCTCTGTATTGGAAAGCTCCAGGTGGAATATTGTTGAGTTTTTTGCTGGAAGAGGAAATGAAAAAGGATATCAAAGAGTTTCACAAAGGAGATTGTGGGGGACATCATTATTGGAAGACTATTGCGCACAAAATAATGAGGGCATGGTTTTATTGGCCCGGTATTTTTTCTGATGTATACAAGGAAGTTTCCAGCTACCATGAATGCTAGATCTTCGAAGGAAAAAGAAAGTTTCAGCCTATACCTTTAAAGCCTATCTCTGTTGAAGCATCATTCATGCAATGGGATCTTGATTTCATAGGGGAAATTCATCTGCCATCCCATGCTCAACATAGGTGGATTTTGACAACCACGGACTACTTCACCAAATGGATTGAAGCAGTCCCAACAAGAATTACCACTAAAAGGTCTATTTCCAAATCGCCTTTCCAGATCGTATATGGTTCAGAGGCAGTTTTCCCTACCTCATTAGTATTGTCAATGATGATACTGATGCAAGAACAAGAATTCGAACCCAATGATGTTTCAAGAAGAATAAACCAATTAATCCATGTACCACAAATGAGAGAACATGTATTCAATAAATCACAACGACACCAAGATAAAATGAAAAGAGATTTTGATAGACACACTAAGGAAGATGATTTCAAGGTAAATGATTTGGTACTGAAATGGGACACAAGGAATGAAGACAGAGGGAAACATGGTAAATTTGATCATCTTTGGCTAGGACCATTCAAGATTGTTGTGTACCATGGGAGCAATATTTATTTGTTGAAGGAGCTTAATGGAGATTTTATCGGTGGGGGACCTGTAAATGGAAGGTTTCTCAAACATTATTTGGTTTAAAAAATATTTCAATATCTTCATGTCATTGTAAATAGCCATTTTTATTTTCATATGAAGAATTTCGAATAAAAAATCAACAGAAAATTGAAGACCGAAGTGAAGGCCCTGTGTTTATGTTGAGTTTGGTCAAAGTTGTGTCAAGAAAGTTTTGTAAGTGAGTTTATTTTGTCAGTTTAGAATTTTAAGTCAAATAAAGCCCAATGGTCATGCACTTGGTCTACTGTTCTTTGTTGCCTCACTGGGAGGATAGAATCCCCATTGGAGCCAACTATTAGCACCATGTTTTTTATAGTTAGAGTTGTAGGTTCGTCCATTTTTTTTTAGAGTTGTGTTTGAGTTATTTGAAAAAATAAAGTTTTCCTAAATAAGTCGTAGTTGGTGTGTCAAAGTTCATGAGGTCAGTAAAAAACTAAGGGATGGTTTAAAACAATGAGTAAGGATTTTGGATAAAAGTCGGAAAAAGGGTGTAAGGATTAGTCATGTGTAATTTTTAAGGGTTTATCTTCTGAAATATTGAGTCATATCAAAAAAGGGGAATTTAGGTACCAAAGTTGATTCAAGTGGTTAGGATAAAGGTCATGTCAAGATATACTATGAGCATCATTACCTAATCATGATGTCAGAAAAGTGAAAAATCATGGCACTCCTATCATTTGTACTTTGCACACTTCAAAGTGTACCTGTTGCACGAGTTTGCTGCTCAAATATTCAACCTGATTTCGACCTTCTCATCACCATAGATTTACCATCCTTTTCCATGATTACATTTCTTATCCATTCAAGCATAAATATTGGTCACATTTCATGCTTCTCCATCTCTTTCATAATTTGTGCGTCGTCCATATTTTTTTTTGCAAGCTCTGGAGCCCTTCATTGTGTAAAAGGTATTTGTTGTCAGTTGTATTGTAAGTCTGTTGTTTTGATTTTGTTTTGTCTCCTCCATTGTTTTCAGCGATTTCTTAAAATTCTTTTTGGAGCTCGCTGCAAACTATTTTTTTGGAATGAGTTCTTTCTTCCTTTTGAATTACCTATTGTTGCACTGAGATTTTCACTGTGCCAAATCTCCCATTTCTCTTTGTTTCCATGTCGAGTTTCCACTACACCAAAATTTCCATCACAATTTCCTATCGTGCCAAGTTTTCCCACTACGCCGATTTTTTCCGTCGCACTTTACTGTTGCGTCGAATTTCTCATTGCGTTGAATTGACTGTTACTGATTTGTTTGTCGTGCAAAGATTCTTGTGCTACTTTTTCTTGCAGTTTCTACAAATTTCATCATTCTTATTCACTGTGCAGAGAGGGTATTACCATTTATCGTTGCACGCTTGAAATTAACATATGTCAACATCATGGCAACTTCCCAAAGAAAAAGAAAGAATGTAAGAAGTGGTAGGGCCGTAAGGTTTGAACCTCAGGATTTGAAATAAATAAATGCAGACCCGACGATCAGGGCCTCTTTTGAACAAGTTGAATGTATTCATTTCTGCGGAATAATTCAAGGATATAATGCGCAACTAGCTGAGTAGTTCACCCTCAATTTTACTGGTGTCAGTGCGACAATTGCGGGTATCACTTTCCAAGTGATGGAGGAAACTATGTCAGTTGTGATGGAGATATCTCTGCAGGGAGAAAAATGGTTTAAAGGTATGCCTTTAGACATTTCATGTTATATCAATTTCATCAAGCTCGAATATCAAAATCGGAAAATTGGAGTTAGCTTTCCAAGGGAGTATCTCCTAGAGCCTTTTGAGAAAATTTTGAAGATAATCAAGAAATATTTCACCTATGAAGGAAGATTTGACAAGGTGCATCCATACCACATCATGTTACTGATGCATTTCATAGGGAAAAACACCTTAAACATGTCTTTCTTCTTGTGTCGAAGCCTCAAAAATATGGCAGATAGTGTACAAGCCAAAGCTTATTAGCCAGGGAACAACTTATTCCATTTTTCATTAATTAAGATGTTAGTGGTTGAAGAATTGAGACATTTGAACAAGGACTAGAATTCTTTTCTGATTTCGGCTAGCATTCCCAGAGACCCTAAAGGAGACATTCCTATATCTATGGAGGAATCAACACTTCATAGTTCAGAGGCAAGAAAGGAAGATGTTACTGAAAGAATAAAAGGAAAAGAAATAGAAGACTCGTCATTCAGTCAACCAACATCCTAGAAGAGAAGCAGTTCAATATTGATCGATAAAAATGAGTATATCCAAGCTCCCAATAAACCGTGCACCAAGTCCTATGCCAAGAGATTTCCCATACACACAGTTCATCTAAAGCTTGTTGAATGTGAAAACAAGGGAATTGATGAAAGAAAGGTGGAGTTGGGTGAGGAAAATGCAAATACCCAGGAAATGAAACAACAACTAAAGCAAGCTCAACACGTTATATCCCAATGTTATCAAGAAAACAGAGAATTGAGAAGGCAACTAGAAGAAAATATTATTGAAACACTAGCATCACATAGTCAAGCAGGTCAGTTATCCCCTACCTCACCAACAGCAAGAGAAAATAATATAAATTGGCTTAAAAAGAAGCTCAAAGAGGCCTAAGATGTAATCATTGATATTAGGGAGGAAAATAGGATGTCAGAGGAAATAATCATGAATCATTTCAAAGAGTGCATACCAATTATTGATAATGCATGTGCAACTCTCTCCAACGCTCAATTGAAATTGAAAATAAATGGGGCTTTGTTTAGACAGATGAAGAATTTGAAAAGACAAATCTTATCATTAAGAAGGACAAATAGGGCCTTACAACTATAGGTGACTTTGAAAAAAGAAGCTACAGACAAATTGGATGACGCCACTCTCTGTAGCCAACTGGATTTGTGCGTGCAACCTCTGCATGAAGATTCGTCACGCGAGATCACTGCGCAGATTTCACAGCCAGCAGTTGCGCAGCAAGAGACATAATCTACTACGCAGTGGGGACAATGTCGTCCAACAACACGTATAATATTCCATCACAACCGTATGGTTGTGATTTTCCTAAATATTTCATGATTGTAAACAACATCCCAGATAGTTTGTGATTTCCAGATCGTCTTTCCTATTTTTGAGAATTTTTGTAAAGGTTGTTATTCTTTTTAAAAACAACCAGATCTACAACTTTAGGAGATAGTAATTTGATTTCTAGCAGCTTAGTATAGCTTTTCTCTCTATATATAGGGACCATTTTGATGTAAATTGGGGTGCACGGGAAAAAGTATAGATATGTTGATCCTCTATGTAATCTCCTGAATCTGAAGAAATACAAATGCAGAAGTCCTAAATTCCTCAAGAAAATATTCTAATGGTGATGCTCTGAAGTTTGTACTGTTAGCACTCTGTAATTTGCCTAAGGCTAATGAGGCAATCACAGAGGTAACCTCAAACCGCTTCGAGTCTTGTATCTAGCCCTCCAAGACTCAGAGAGGGATCTCTCTATTAGATTTAACTTTGTTTGTAATAGGATTGATGTTAGGCTAGCTATAAAAGCACTGAAAATATAGAGTTTTGGTTTTGGTTTTTAAATGGTCAGTTTGGGACAGCAAGGAGATCCATTGGGCAAATGGGGTCTGCGTTTTAAACAAGATGATTTAATCTTCAGATATGGACAAATCTCTTTCACAAGGCAAGGTAGCAGCAACACTGGATCGAATTAAGTGTTGATGGCGTTGGTTTGAGGAAGGAATAGGTGAGGAAAAAGACACGCAAAGGAGCATTTAAGAATTCCTAAAATAGTCTTTTAGAAGATCAACATAGAGATTATCACAAGCTGAGAGGCTGAGTATCTGATAATAAATTATGCCCCTACTACTCTCCTTCTGATAATAAGAAGGAGAAAACAAATTGATAAAGAAGACAGGAAAACATTTAACAGGGAGAAACTCCACCAATATCACTGCACAAGAATCCTGTAAGAGAAATATGTCTAATTACTGATCCATCATTAAAATTACAGAGAAATATTCTCTGGCTAAAACACAGCCATCATCCAGCAAAGAATATGAAAATTACAGCTCTAGACCTCTCACACAGGTCTGACTCTCTCATTACAACCCAGTCGAACCCCATCTTTGTTTTTTTCTGGTCTATAAATAAGAAAACATGCCTCAGCCTTTCAAGACTCGGGCCCATCCTCTGTTTTCTGAAAATAGAAAACAGTTACACAACCCGACACATGTCGATTCCTTCTTTAAACAAATCGAACATCCAATTAAAAGGAAAATAGATTTGATATCTGCTGCTCGACATCTGGAGTTTGTTGTTGTTTGCTGGCAAATCTTCTCTAATGGCATTAAAACAGAAAGATGTAGAATTAGTTAAATGTTGGAGGTCGTTTGAGAGCAGCTGCCAGTTGTAGGATCGATGCTTTTAACAATGATGTTGCCACCTTTGTGTAACTGCTATGCCACCTGTGCTTAACTGCTCTGCCACCTGTGTATTGTTACCTACATAGGAGGGCATCAGTCTGAACTGGTCGGGTTCCCTGTTTGACACTATCAAACCCCAACTGCACTCTTCACTGTTCAACTAGATCAAAACTGGGACGACACACTTGACCCTCCTCTAGATATTCCCCATTGTCCACATCTCCAGCACTTGCCATTCCATGTAAAGGATAATAAAGAATCTGCACCTTTCGAGATTTCTTTTGCAATCAGGACTTGCATTCAAAATCATTGCAGTCCTCAGCAGTCCAAACAAAAACCTGGTGGATGCCACACCTTTTATCATGGGCAACAGACTCTCATAAGCTTCAAAAAGAAGTCTTTGATCATCTTCAGATGGTGCAGAAGCCAAAGAAAGGCTGAGAAACCGACTGCTATTATCTGGAGTCCCTTGACGTCTATTAATTCCAGGGAGATACCGCTTTGCATATAGTGTCAGAGATCCAGCAATATACTCAGGTTTGATGCCTCTGGTTTCCATTGCTGAAATCAACCTCTTATACAGTTGCAGACTCAGCACCGTGACATCTTCATACCACCAATCTGAACTGGCATTTTTTGGTCTAGCTCCCGTACTGATTCCATTCCATAAGACATTTCCTCCAGGACTTTCCATAGCTCCATGCTCCATCACGGGCCATCCAAATAATTTGGGATCAGTGCAAGCTTTGACGGCTAGTGAATCAACACATCTCCTTACAATTTGTAACTATTCATGAGTCTTTTGGGGACCCAAAGTTTACAGCATTGACTCATGCAACTCAAAATGCTACAAAGYTGTGCACATTCAACTGTCTGTGAAATGATGCTAGTGAAATTTTATTGAGAATTTAGTTACGAATAATGTAAATTTCAATAGCACAACAATGCTCAAAGTCCAAGAGCATGCAACATAATGGCATTTTGGGCATGCATGCGATTTTCTGCTTGAGTGAAAACAACCGAATTGGGAGCCTCTATAACATCATCAGTGACTTCAATCCCTCTTTCAGCAGGAAGACAGTGCCTGAATAATGCTTTGGGGCTTGCCAATGCCATCAGAGATTCATTAACCTGGAAGCCTTTAAAGCGCTTAATACGATAAGAAACTTGATCCTTCTGGCCCATACTCGCCCATACATCTGTATATACAATATTTGCCCCCCTTACAGCTTCTGCAGGATCATTTGTTATTTCAATTTTACTAATCCCTGCGTTCCTTGCCTTCTCCACAGTTGCACGATCAGGTTCAAATCCCTTGGGGCAAGCACAAACAAAGTGAAATGGAACCACAGCAGCCAGTAAAAGCCATGAGTGTACAATGTTATTTCCATCTCCAACATAAACAACCTTAACCCCTTCCAGTCCACCAAGATGTTCAATAATAGTAAAGGCATCAGCCATGATTTGACGAGGATGGTTATAGTCAGACAAGCCATTGATAACAGGTACGCTACCCTACTTCGCTAAATCAAGGATATCCTTATGAGAAAAAACACGGGCCATAATGAGGTCCTTATAACTTGACAGTACACGAGCAACATCACGAGTCTCTTCTCGTTTTCCCATCTGGATATCATCTGGGCCCAAGTATATGGCATGTCCTCCCAAGAGGAAAAATCATGTTTCAAATGAGACTCGCGTTCTCATCGATGGTTTAGCAAAAAATCATGGCCATTGACTTCCCCCTGAAAGGCTGGAAAGACCTATCCCCAGATTTAATCAATGATTTCACTTCAGCTGCCCTTTGAAGAATATGCAGTATATGCCTATGCATGTGGAAGCCCAACCTCACATCTTTGAAGTGCCTTTATGGAATCTTTCCAGTTTCGAAGAACCACTTGATTTAAGAAAACCTCCATATTTGAAATGATAATATTTAAGAGGTCTTCGGGGCCATCTGTCAGCAACAGATCCAAACCTTCTAAGTCAAAATCAACACTTGGACAGAGCATTGGTATAACTTTCAACACCTGCGCAGTGCCTTCTATACACGCATGCTTCTCTGCGTGCCACCTTGTCTCTGGTTTGAGCATCTGTCATAGGGTCTGGTACGCTGTGTTTTATATATTTTTTTAAGTCCTGCGGGAAATATCCCATATTCACACCGTAAGCTGGACCTTAAGTGGTTATATTAGCCAACAGTCATATAGTGTATCGATTGAAGTGAGCCCAAGGCTTGGGCTTGGGCTTGGGGGTTCGGTGTTGGCGCTGTGCTGTCTTGTGTGGATGTGTTGGTTTGTGCTAACTCTTGTGGTTGAATGATTGGAGATTGGCCCTTGGCCAATATAAATTTTGGAAAATACTTCTTTGACTTTTTTCATAAAACCCTGTATGAAGGCCGAGGGGAAAATTTTGCCAAATTCATCAAAAATAACTAATAAACCCCATTTTGCATTTACCCCCAAGAGTAAAGATTTTGCCATTTCAAACCACTTCACACTTTTGCTAAAAATTGCACCAAAAATCGCTTTGAAGTTTGGGCGCAAACATTCATCTTGTGCTTGGTCATTGTCGGGCGTTTTCCTCCGCCTTCGCCATGCGTCATGAGCGAACACCTACGCCTGAAATAAATAAATAATATTTAGAACACTGATTCCCTATTATATAGGGCTCTAACATGTACCTCTCTTTGTATGTATTTCATGTGTATTCATATTCACTTGCACTTCTCTTCTATTTAAATTGGTAATTTTTTAAGTCCAGAATTCATCTAAGTGGTGCTCTAGACTGAATTGATTTAAATTTTGTTTGTCTTCTCAGCTAAGATCAGAATTTGTCCACTGCGGTGCTCTGAATATGTTGTGTGTTTATTTTCTTCTTTCACCCTACATAACCAAATTAAATAATGAAGCTCATCACCTTGTTTAGCCTTTATTCCTTTGAGGAATTATACCCGCCAAGCATTTTTTTCTTTGTTTTCAGGGGTTGACTCCATAGCCCTAGAAACACTATCTTTTGTCAATAGAACTGTTAAAAATATACCCTGAAGTTTAAAATCTAGTCATCAAGAAAAGAAAATTTTCTATCAGAGATCAATTCTCAGAGAGAGCTCTCTCTAGATTAGAAAGGCTAGTTTCCAGTCTTAAAGTTGGTTTGTAGGTTACCATTGTAGATTGTTTATTCAGCCCAACAATTTACTCAGTGTTAACATAAATTGTACATTCCAACTCCACCATAGAAGCTTGGTGGTCTTCTTTCCAATTCTCAACAACTGCATAAATTCTCGGCACACTTTTGGCCACATCATTTATTGTAGTAGCCTCCTAAATGTGGTAAACTCTTTTGTTGTCACGCTACCTGTGTGGGAAATATATCAACAGCAGGGATGATTTTAAGGATGGAAATTTATTTTAAAATGTAGAAACCTTGGCGAATCTTACTAATCCTTCATATGTCAACTATAAAGGTTTGGCGATATTTTTTGTAAAAATATTCAAATTTCTAAGTATTTAATATAGTTTTTATAAAATTTTGGCTATTTTTAAGGTAAAATAATTTTATCCTATAGAATTTGGGCGAATCATTTTTAAAATAGCGAATCTCATTTTTGGAAAAACCATGGAAAATTAGCCCATGAGCGAAATTTAGCCCCTAAAATCATCCACAACCCCAACACTATAGAGTTCCTTTCTTCTATTACTCTACTTTATCTCTTATCTTCTATGTTGGTCTATTTACACTATGAGATGGAAATTTATGTTGGTGCGTACTTCTACTTGGGTGACTGAACTAAGCACCTTTCTTCGGATTCTTATATTGGGATGGTTTAAATACCTTCCTTTGAAATCTGGGCTTTTCCTTTCTCTTTCAATCCTTTAGAGGCTTGTGTCTATGCTTGGATTGCTCATAACACTTATCATTTATGATGGTGTCTTCCAAAGTATTATGATCATCAAACTTAATCCTATCCTGATAGGACAATGGAAAACCACTGAGAAAACATTGTATCCTTGCCTTCTCATCCTTGAGGTAAGGAGCGTACCTCAACAACTCTAATAACATATTGGCATAAGAATCCACGGTAAGTTTCCCCGACTTGTGTTCATGGAACTCTTTAATATTACCATCATAATACTTCTCAAATATATATTCCTTCCTGGTGTATTTATCAAATTGCTTCCAGGTCAACTTTATTTCCTTTAATCCCTTAACTTCCTTGAGGTTCTCCCACCATATGGAATATCCTCCATTCATATTGAAAATGGTTGTCTTTTCATTTTATTTTCCAAGTAGTTTTGTACTCTAAAATACTTTCTTAATCCCAACAGCCAAGCATCAGCTTCTTATCCCTTCTTGATTTGTCCGTCAAAGGTAGGTGACTAGACTTATTGAACTCTTCTGTCAGAGAACTTTGTGAGTGTATATTTTTCTTATTCTTGGGAATACTTGAACTAATGTCATTGTTGCATGGTTCCTTTGTAGTGGTCTTTCCACTAGATGGCTCTATGGAAGTGTCTCCACTTGCTCTGCTTCTCTTAACATCTTGGTGTCTTTTCCTAGAAGAAATTCTCTCTACATTACTGTGAGCTATTCCATGCTTCTGGACATCCGAAGGGCTCTTCAATTTATCTGAATGTTGTAATCTCTCATTACTAATGGATGGACCTTGTTTCAAGTGCTGATAAATATTGGATACACCCTATAGTAACACTGCATTAAACTCTTCTTGGTCAGCCTAAGCTCTCACAAGCCTTTCATTATCTTCTTTCAGACTCCTTACTATGGCCACCATATCTGGAGGGGCTTCTCTTGCCCTCATTCCATCAAATTATTCATCTTGGAAGTGTGAGGTGTCCTCCATACTATGTTGCACCATTCAGCTCTATTCCTTTTCTGTACGTCCTACATGTTGAAAAAATGAAACACTATTATCCATTACATTTAAATTTATTGGCATAAAATTCTCGACCTTTCCAAACACCAATTCACTATGGTAACCCCAAACCAGGATTCCACTCTTGCTTATCAGACCTGCTCAAAATCATTGTGAGTACTCACAGTTAAATCATTCAAAACAAAGCGTATACGTATATCATATAAAATTTTCTTAAATAGTCACACAGCCTTGGTGACCCATTCAAGCCTAGAGTTTTAACTCTACTCTGATACCATTTTGTAACACACCCGATCCCAAAAACCCTCTTAGGCTGGTGGGATGTCAAATTCCCTTCCCCTTAAGGTTCTGGTCTTAATTTTACACCCTTAATCGACCTCTATCCCACGTGGCACACACATGGAATCCTTCTTCATATTTTTCATTGTAGCACAGAACTCTGTGTGTGTGACATGGTCATGACCAGTCCATAAACTTGTCACTATTTTCTTCTTGGAATTACTTTGGTGGAATGTGGCTACATAGACCAGGGAATAAACCTCCTCGATCAGATGGTTATGATTCACTTAGCTCAACCAAATCGACGATCAATAGTGAGTCGAGCTCCTTTCCCATTGGGAAAGAAGGTTATGCCACCCACATTGTAACACCCTTGTTTCCCCCAGTTTATAAATATAACTATATTGGCCAAGAGACTATGGAAAACTCAATATGTGTGAATGTTTGATTTGATGAACCTTTGTATAAAAGGTCAATGAATGTAATTTTTGTTATTAATATCAAATGGATAAGTGTTGCATCACTGTTGAAGGGGGGGGTTTCCAAGATAGACCATGGATCCTATGAAAGAGATGGTGAGGGGAACCAGGAATGGTTGAGATAACCCCCACCAAACTAGTACCTTGTTGGATTTAATTTCTTAGGACCAGAACATTCCTATGACCCATGAATGAATTACCAGACAGGCTGGTAGGTGGGAAGGCCTCCTCAAGAGTTAATGAGGAGATGGGGCAGATCACCCATTTGTAAGGCTTTCAGACCTGACAACGGACTGGGGATTTGGGCCACACTCAATCTTGTTGAGGAAGGAAAGAAAGGAAGGCATGGTGGATAGAGAAGGGAGACTGAGCTCTTGGGTTTAAGAGAGAACAGAGAAACGAGTGTTTTTCGGTCGCAAGAAGTGGCTAGCAGGGTTATGATACAAGCTGGTAAACAAGGTTGGTGAGTGATTGAGGAATTACTCAAGCATGCCTCCTTTCTTGGTATAAATAAAACCCATTTCCAAGATCCTGTGGGAGGAGGAGATTAACCTCCATCCCTAACTGTTGTTGAGCCGAAAGAAAGAATTCTCTCTCAGAGCATCGTGGTCTATCTCGGGGGTGACCAGTGGTAAATCCATTAGGAGTGACTGAGCCTATGGTTGGGTGGAAACAGGCACCCCTTTTAGCAGTCGCATCATGTCTTCTAGTTCCAATAAGTGTTTTCATACTTTGTGTATTGAAATGAAATAATGGATGAATGCATGTATTTATAAATCTAAGAATTTTTTTGTGTATTGAATGATCAAGCAATGTGTATGCATTTATCTTCTTGTGAACTTATGCTTCATATTGATTGTATATATTCCCCATATTAGCCTTCGAAATGTCTTAGGATGTAAACCTGTAGGAGGGCTAGGATAGAAAGCCTTGCGTCAATCTAGCCATGTCGGTCTGAAGAGGATACTTTCTTCAGAATCCTTGTTGTGCGACCAGGATATCAGGCCCAAGTACTTAACAAATTCACAATGAAGGAATTTTTGTTTACTTGCGAGAGTTAGAAGGTCCCACATAACCAAGATCTGGGAACTCTATGCTAAACCTAAGGGAGTTAAGTCCTTTTGGCTTCAAATATTCAGAAGTCTGGGACTTCAGAGTATTGTCAGCCCTAATAGTCACAAATTGGTTGAAGGTAACCGAGAGTTACGGTTACCTGTAAGGTTGACCGACATTGGGCGGTTTCTGTAATGGTTAGAGGAACCTGTCTTACCGACTAAAACAGGATCCAACTCTCCATCGTGAAGTAACATGAGCCATTGATCGAGAATGTTTGGGGGTTCCCTCAACCATTGGATCTACACCGAGACGACCTCGACGAATTTCCACTTCGGGAGAAGGGAGATTCTATAGCATTGAACTCCCCGAACATCAAAGTTATGAAGTAAGGAGAGTCGTAGATCTATCGAGATTGTAGGAGCCCCATGTAACCATCTGATCGCACAGAAGGAGGTACCCATGTACAATACTTCAGTGAAGTCCTACTTCGATAGAAATAGGGGGAGACTCACCTTAAAACTCCTGAAGGTTGTAGCCAGGAAGTGACTCGAATCGTAGAGGGATCCTTCGGGTTCTTTCCCAGCCGTCAGATCTATGACAATTTTATCCCGACATTGACCACTTTAGGAGAAATAGGGAAGACTCACCTCAATATGCCCAAATGTAGAAGTTACAAAATAACAAAGGACATGGATCAAGGGGTTATGTGGAGGCATCGTAACCATAGGATCAAGGGACTGAGAAGGTGATCATCCAGGAAAATCGATATGCCAACGTCACCCAAGGTGACATGGACCCACTTGTATACAACACATGCCACCCTAAGTATGGGCCACGTGTCCTCTCTGTCTTGTCACATGTCCCCTCTAGCAACTAATTGTTCCGTCGATATGGAGGGAGGTGTATTCAGGACCCACCGGTATTTTCCGTCGCATCTAGTATGTCACTCCGCGAGAGTGGACCCCTTCGAGAATTTGGGCGTTTGGGACATAGCATCACACGCAAGGTGAAAGGCCTGAAGGCCAAAGCCATGTGGAGGTATTTTGGGACTCTGAAATTTTGGGGACTCTGGGCTCCAGAGGTAAAGTGCGCAGGAAGAAAAAGAGGCGTTCAACGCCAAAGTTGAAGCACCGAAGTGTCGAATTCCTCTACAGCAGATATGTTAGAAAGGGATTGAGTCTATCATTGGTTAAGTAGGAGGATTTTCTTTAAGAGGGACAACGAAATATTAATACCCCATCCCTAAGGAAGATACTTAGGGGTTGGGTGTGTTAAAAATTGGTATCAGAGCATGGTTACAACACTTGGACTACTTGGGCTCATGGACGAGTCGCTTAAAAACCATATTTAAAGGACTTTTAAGGGTGCACCCTATATTACTTCTTTATTAAGGAGTCTAGTTAAACTTTTACTGAAGAAAAGAATGAAACTTTCTACTGTGTGTATTTAAGAATTATGAACTGTGTGTTGTTCATGAACTAATAGACCATTGGCTAACAGTAAGTGTTTTTTCAACACTCAAGCAGTCAATGAATCATGGGAAAACTACAAGTATAAAGGATGGTGACATGCCATGAAGTGGGGGATGTCTCCCACAATAGAGATGAAGAATCTGATGAAAGGATGGCGGTGGAAACCCCTCCGGATCTGTCTGAAACTTTAAGGAGCCTCATGGCCAAATTACAGAGTTGTAAGGCCGACAATGAGAGATTGATAAAGAAGCAATAAACACATATGGAAATTAATACAGACTTGTTGCAGATCTTATCCGATATACAGAGGCAGTTGCAGCTTGGACCCGCAACCAGTCATGTGGACCGACGACATATGAAGAGAAGTCAAAGTACACATGATATACAAAAACGTGGTCCCAGAAGTGGCCACACTAGGAGGAGTACCTCGAGGAAGCTCCAACCTGTAGGCAGGAGACACTCATCGGGAGAGTCCTCTAGAGAGGAAACTGGAAACTTCGAGGGATATTCTAGTAGAAAAACTACCTCACATTCTCAAAGGAAAGGAAAGAAGTGAAAGAATTCCAAAAGTCATGATCCTGAAGAGTTCAAGAAAGAAAAAACACCCTCTTTCGATGGAGAGATTAAGAAATGGGAAGAGGCAGAAGCTTGGCTGCTTGGTTTAAATAAGTACTTCAGAGTCCATGACTACTATGAAAACTTGAAGGCTCGAATATCCATCTTCAACTTGAATGTAAAGGCTTCCATTTGGTGGGAAGACCTTAGGAATGTGAAAGGAATCCATGAGAAGGACTTGTCATGGAAATAGTTTGAGAAACACTTCAAGAAGAAGTATCTATTAGAGAAATACTTTGATGGGAAGACTAAGGATTTCTATGAACTTGGGCTAGGATAGCTCACCATAGAGGAATATATCAATAAATTCCTTGAGTTGATGAGGTATGTACCCTACATAAGGGATGAAAAGGTAAAAGTGAAACGATTTATTAGTGGGTTACCTCAGTCCTACCGAGACAGGATTGAGTTTGATGAGCCAAAGACCTTAGAAGATACTATCTGGAAGGCAAGGTATTGTTATGAACATTTCGGGAGTCAAATAGAACCTCGCGAAGACTGGAAGAAGAAGAATAGTTCGGGATTCAAGAAGAAGGGGTTTAAATCCTCAATATTTAAGAACTATGGGAAGGAATCTAGGATGAGCCTTCCTACTAGAAGTGTGTATCATCAAAATTTCCCCTCCCAGAGTGGACATAAACATTTTGGAGAAACCCTATGAAAGAACGATAATCCAAAGAGAGAACCATTGAAATGTTGGGGTTGTGGAGAAGAACATCTGTTGAGGGATTGTCCAAACAGAAAAAAGAACAATAGGAGAGTTTACAACATCTAGGAATCTATCAAATTCAATGATGTGGCTAGGATCATGCCACGAATTTATGCATCCTTGGATAATAAACAAGCTGACCACCAAGCTTCAGTGGTGGAGATGGAAGGTATGTTTTCCAACCATCTAGTTTCTATTTTAATTTACTCTGGCTCTAATTTGAGTTATGTGGCCCCTCAGACTGTTGATAAGTGTAAACTGAAACCAGTTAGACATGTTAATTCATGGTTGGTACAACTAGCCACTGGAACCAAAAGAAAAGTAGTAGAGGTCATACCAGCTTGCCAATTCATTATGGATGGATTTCCCACCCAGGCGACCCTTAACATACTTCCCCTGGGATCTTATGACCTATTGTTTGGTATGGACTGGATAGCCACTTATAAAACCAAGTTGGATTTTTACCATAAAACTTTGGAATGTGAAGATGAAGAAGGGAGAAAAATAATCCTCCAAGGGATTCAGAGGCCTGTCTTAGTGAGACAAATATCAGCCCTTCAAATGAAAAAGTATGGAAAAAAGGGATGTCCTCTATATGAAATACATGTGTTGGAATATTTTGAGGATGACAAACCAAACCTAGAGGACCACCCCATATTAAGAGAGTATAAATACATGTTTTCAAAAGAGGTATCGAGTCTACCTCCGAGAAGAGACATCGAATTCTCCATATAACTTGCACCAGGAGCAGTTTCAGTGTCTAGAATGCCCTATAGGATGAGTACACTAGAGCTAGTTGAGCTCAAGATAACGCTAAAGGAGATGATGGACAAAGGCTACATCCAGCACAGCGTGTCTCCATGGGGAATGGTTGAGATAACCCCCACCAAACTAGTACCTTGCTGGATTTAATTGCTCAGGACCAGAACAATCCTCTGACCCGGGAATGAATTATCAGTCAAGTTGGTAGGTGGGAAGACCTCCTCAAGAGTTAATGAGGGGATGGGGAAGAACACCCATATGTAAGGCTTTCAAACCTAACCATGGACTAGGGATTTGGGCCACATGCAATCTTGTTGAGGAAGACAAGAAAGGAAGGCGTGGTGGATAGAGAAGGGAGACTGAGATCTCAGGTTCAAAAGAGAATGGAGAAACGAGTGTTTTATGGTCGTAGGAAGTGGCTAGCAGGGTTATGATACAAGCTAATAAATGAGGTTGGTGAGTGACTGAGGAAGCACTCAAGCAGGCCTCCTTGCTTGGTATAGAGGAAACCCATTGCCAAGATCCTATGGGAGGAGGAGAATAACCTTTGTCCCTAACTATTGTTGATCCAAAAGAAATAATTCTCTCTTAGAGCATCGTGGTCTAGCTCGGGGATAGCCAGTGGTAAATCCATTAGGAGTGACTGAGCCTATGGTTGGTAGAAATAGGTACCCCTTTCAGCAGTCACATCACATCTTCTGGTTCTGATAAGTCTTTTCATACTTTGTGTATTGAAATGGAATAATGTATGAATGAATGTATTTATACATCTAAGAATTGGTTTTTGTATTAAATGATCAAGTTATGTGTATGCATTTATCTTCTTGTGAACTTATGCTTCTTATTGATTGTCTATATGTCCCAGCTTAGCCCTCGAAATGTCTTGGGACGTAAACCTGTTGGAGGGATGGGATAGAAATCCTTGCGTCAATATGGATTTGTCGGTCTAAAGAGGATATCTTATGCAGACTCCTTGTTGTGCGACTAGGATATCAGGCCCAAATCCTTAACAAATTCACGATGAAGGAATTTGTGTTTAACTCACGAGAGTTAGAAGGTCCCACGTGACCAAGATCTGGGAACCATATGCTAAACCTAAAGGAGTTAAGTCCTTTTGTCTTCGGAGCTTCGAGAGTCTGGGACTTCAGAGTATTTTCAGCCCTAATAGTCACAAACCATCCGAAGGTGATCGAGATTTACGGTTACCTGTAAGATTGACCGACGTTGGGTGATTTCCCTAGTGGTTGGAGGAACCTGTCTTATTGAATAAATCGGGATCCAACTCTCCATCGTGAAGTAGCACGAGCCACCGATCGATAATTTTGGGGGGTTCCCTCACCCATTAGATCTACACCGAGACGACCTCGGCGAAGTTCCACTTTGGGAGAAGGGAGATGCTATAGCATCGAACTCCTCAAACATAGAAATTATGAAGTAAGGAGACCAATAGATCTGGGGATATTGTAGGAGCCTCGTGTAACCGTTTGATCGCACAGAAGGAGGGACCCACATATGGTACTTCGATGAAGTCCTACTTCGGGAGAAATAGGGGGGGAATCACCTCAAAACTCCTGAAGGTCAGAGCAGTGAAGTGACCCAGACCATAGATCTAGGGATTCTTCGGGTTCTTTCCTAGCCTTCGAATCTACGACAAGGTCAGCCTGACATTGACCACTTCAGGAGAAACAGGGGAAGGCTCACCTCAATATCCTTGAACGTCTAAGTTACGAAGTAACGGAGGCCGTGGATCAAGGGGTTACATGGAGGCAACATAACCATAGGATCAAGGGACCGGGAAGGTGAGCAGTCGGGCGAAGCGATATGCCAACATCACCCAGGGTGACGTGGACCCACTTGGATACAACACATGCACCCTAGGTATGGTCCACACATCCTCTCTGTCTTGTCACATGTCCCCTCCAGTAACTAATCGTTCTATCGATATGGAGGGAGGTGTATTTAGGACCCACCGGTATTTTTCGTCGTATCTAGTACATCACTCTGCGAGGGTGGACCCCTTCGAGAGTCTAAGACTTTAGGAATTCGGGCATTTGGGAAAAATAATCATGTGCAAGTTGAAAGTTCGGAAGTCCAGAGCCACATGGAGGTATTTCGAGACTCTGGGAATTTGGGGAATCCAGGCTCGGGAGGTAAAGCACACAAGGAAAAGAGGCATTCAGCACGTAAATGTCAAAGCAACAAAGCGCCGAAGTGTCGAATTCCTGTACAACCGATATGTTAGAAAGGGATTGAGTCCATCATTGGTTAAGTAGGAGGAGTTTCTTTAAGAAGGACAATGAAATCTGAATACCCCATCCCTAAGGAAGATACTCAGGGGTTGGGTGTGTTACACACATTTCGTTATGAATCAAACTTCTTTGGTAGCTCTAACCATGACAGATCTAAAGGTCTTCGGGTAAGGACATTGTTATTCTATATTTACCCTAGATCTCAAACTCATGTGATGGCTAATGCCTCTCTTGTTTTCCACTTAACACTTGACCTGTGGGGCCTACAAAAAAATCTACAATGATGATCTTATTAGGTTGCCTTACTCGCAGATCAACGGTTCTTATCCACTCAGACTTCTGCCATCGAATGTACATCACTCCATGTAGTCACAAGAATTCTTGAACAACTCTTGCTAATGGGAATCACTTCGATGGATCCAACGTTCCTCAGACCCTCACATACAATGGTTAAATATCAATCGGATCTCACAATTTGTGAGTATTTAACTGAAAATACAACTTCATCAAGGGTCTTTCTTCATGAAGGATCACTCCAGATCCAATGGCTTAGAATATTTTAGCTTCATCACCGATAGATCTATGGTTCTTCTCATCCTCAGACTTTCGACATCAGGATTTCCTCATCGGAAATTCCTCCTACACCTATTCCCAGACCTTCTCGATCCTCTATCTTCTTACATACTCATCAAATCAACCCTCAAATATCTACGGTCCAAATCTCATCGGTCTATCCTCCAACGAATTGATGATGCACGTCATCTTAGAACTTTCCCATTGGAATTCCACTATGACTTCACATACCATGTTTTTTCAAAGGCTTCACTCTTTGATAGGATTCATCCAAAGCCTAGATCTCCAATGAACAATCGAGATCTACTCTTTTTTTTAATAAACCATTGTCATTCCTTTGGGTTTAAATAAGGTATTCAATAGGGTTATGGGTGGTTTCTAGAGTTAGCAGTCCCACAGTCTTCTAGACACACTCCTGCAAGAGTTTTGACTCAACTCCTTTGGGATTTTGAACCACTTCCTATCAAGCAATAAGGCTTCTTCCTAGACACCCAAATAAGGATTTATATCTTGCAAGATTTCCATTTTAAAGCGAAAGGAAAAACACAACGTTATTATCCTATGTTGGCCTTCCTCATACAATTATCACAATTAATTCATTACTAATTTAAGGGGATATAAAAACACTTATTTCATTATATTCAGGTGATTAACAAGAATAAAATACAATTTACAACTATTAATAAACATTCAATAAATATATTAAGGTAAAACACTTAT
>SNQJ01S0035821.1:29592-47540 GCA_010110895.2 Picea sitchensis | reverse complement strand
CCACCAGGGGAAAAAATGAACAACTCAAAATTGAGCCTGTAGGAATTATTGAATTGATACTCAAAAATCCAGAAACAACCCTATGAAATGAGAATTGTTTCATAAGATATCATTTCAATCCTTCAGAAATGGGAATAGCTACAGAAAATGACATTTTCCATCCCGTTTTCGTTTTGGGGATTTTTATTTATTTATAAAGAAACAACATTTTCCATTTCATTTTTGGTAACAAAACACTCGATGGCACCTTTACTCGACATGTATAGATCAGAATAATTGTTGGGTTGGGGGATTTGTGATGTACCCAAAGACACCTGGGTAATCGTAAACATAAGGGCCACTACCTTTCGATTTGGAATGAACATTTGATCTTTGTCCCTGATATAATGATTATTAATATGATTAACAATGTTGATTACAAGAAACTCGTTTGAAGTAGGAAGGAGAATGTTTGTGGGCATTTGATGGTGAGATGAATGATTCCTTTTCTATTGGCTTCTCTCTTCCATCCATTTGAGTGTGCACCTATCAAGGGAATGACTTCATATAAGGTTGAAAAGACAAATAAATTTCTAGTGACCAAGCAAAATGCAATTCCCTTGGAGGCAACTCCTATGCCACACCTTCCTCCTGATATTTGATCAAACTTCTTATTTGTCAATACTTTTACTCTGTTGGAACTTCTTGTGTGTCAAAGTACAATTTAATAAATTATTTGTTGTTTTTGTAAACTTGTATTTATCATGGACATGTATCTATGTTTATGGTTTCATAAGAGCGATATCTATATTTACACCATGTGATATTCCTGAAAGGGTTCTTTCTTTTGAAAAAATAAATTTAAATACCACATACCATTCTTATTATTAAGAATAAGGTCACTTAAAACTAAATGAATGAGAAACGTGTAGTAGAGTGGGGAGAGGGGAGGAGGTTTTAGTTGGATTGATAATTTTTTTCATGATGCATCACCATTATCCAAAGGACTTGAGATTTAAAATGTTTTTGATTCTCATTTCCAGGGTGCAATGCCTAAGGTGAAACTTAGTAGTGTTTAAATTGAGAAAAAACACAATGAAGAAAAATAGGACACATGCCTTCGAATCAATTAAATATTTAAAAATGGTCATTATTCATGCATACTCTAATGGCCATCAACCATGTGTATTCTCAGTATGCAAATCCCAAATTGGACTCCATTCATGATTTCCTTGTATTTGATATCTACCCTTTTCCCATCTAACTAAATTCTTGTTTTAAATCCTTAACATTGAATATTTGATCAATCCCATTTCAAAACTCATTGGCATTTCCATCGAACAACTGCCCAACACTAATGCCTAACTCCATGCATAACCGAAGAGTCCACATATGCATATGGATACGATTACCCCTCGTATTGACATGAGTAGTAAACATGAATGTGTGCAAATTGATGGAATCATTCTAGCCTTCCAAAGGTTGGAATGTTGGTGGAGGTTACTTCAGTGGTGTATCTTTTCCTTCATGTATCTTCATCATGGTGGTCACATCCTAGTCACTTTCACTTAGTGTTGTAAGGTTGACCTCTAACATGGTGATGCATTTACCTAGTTCCATTCGTATTCATGTCATTTCTATTGTTTTACCTAGGAAAATTGTTTATTGCAAGCATATTATAACTTTTGCCAACATAAAATCCACTTCTCGCATACATTTTCACCACTTCTCACCATTTTACCTAGTGTATTTGTGTATCACATCACATCTTAACTTTTTCCTTACGTAAAATCCTCATTTTCACCTACATTTCAATTCAATCCATCTCCCAGAAGTTGCATGGTACCTTTTGTCTACAATTCCCTAAGTCATAAACCATATTTACCCTCAGAATCTCATATTTCCACTTTCTCCAGTGTGAATACACACCTAACTAGTTTGGGATATTTAATTAAAATTAAAAAATCCTAAACCTTAGGTTGAGTGCCTAATATTGGCATATTAGTACTTTATTGTTCTAATTCTTTGTTGAGGCCTTTTCCCTAGGTTTTTCTTGCTAATTTGTCATTAGGGGTTATAACTTAAGTCCATGGGATACACATGAGACTAGGTGCTCCCCCTTTTGGCACATATCTTGAGGCAAAAAACACATGACAAAAAGCCAATTAATTTTGACCTTAGGCTAAACCTTGTTCACACATGCCAAGTCACTCATGTTTTGTTCTTATCCTTCGACACAAGATTTGAGGAGTTAGTTGAGTCTAGAGTTCACTAGGAAGACTATTTACCCATGCACTCTAGGGTTTTTACCCTCCACATCATCCACCTTATCCACTCATCTACACATCCATAGGTGGTGCACCCCACTATGAGGATATATCCACTTCTTACATAACCTTGTTCACACCTTGCACACATGTGAATTGACTAGTCATGGTTTTACTTGGTCAAAGGGCTCTCATTTGCACATATTTTGAGGAGATCACATGAAATTGATAAAGACCCATTTGAACAAGTGTCAAGGGAACCACTTATGGGGTGATAACTTCATGGTTGACTTGGTAAAAGTGGGAATACATTCACATTCTTCAAGGGAACACTCATTATATCTCTTCTAGGGCGAATTCATGCATGGTGGAGGTTTAAATGTGAACACAAATCACAATTCTATGTGTTTATTTTAGTCAAAGTGGTCCACAAAGCACAAGTCCAAGCGAACACTTGCTAAAATATTATTTTATAGCTTTCTTGATCAAAGGGCTTCTAAAAAGAGCACTCAATCTTTACACTTGACATTGACATACATTTCTAGAGGAGCGTCCTCGTAAATAAAGCTTTACACATTGAAAACCTCTCATTTTCTTGGAATTTTTCCATCCTCAAATAATAATATTATTTGAAGGTGCTTATTTCTAGGAAAATGTCATCATCATGAAATTTTACACTTGACATTCATGCACACTTATTGGAAATTCACCCTACCTATTTGACCAATCCTTTTATTATTATTTTGAACATTAGAAAGACAAATGGAATCCAAATGTTGTCTTTGCATGAAGATAAGGGTGGAAAAAGGTGCCATGTGGCACTAGAATCATCTAGAACATTGTATACAAGAACTTTTCTATGGGTTATGGACCTAATTCACCCACTCAAGTGTTGGGTATGTGTTATATTTTTTGCATGTGTGTGTGTGGACGCGTCAGATTCGACAATTGTGTCTGACGATCCCTCTAGTAGTGCTCTTTGTGTCGTGTGCATCGAGCACTTTCCTAGGGGGGTCGAAGGGGGGGTCAGGTATGACCCCCCCTTGTTATTCACAACATTCGGCACCAGGTAGTAGCTCAGGGCCGATGGGGTTTGGGGCAGCACCCTGAAATTTGTTTTTTGGCGGTTTTCGCTATTTTTTGCAGATTTTCTATTTTTAGCGGTTTACTAAATTAATCCCAGATTAGGGGGTTAGGGTTTTGGTATCTACGGAATACCTAAAAACATTTTATATATTGTATGGTGAATGGTGAAATTTGATATATGAATATAATAAAGGTTTTCCCAGTTGAGGGTTTCCGGTATAAAATCTCTGTGTACTCTATGTATGAGCCATTGATTAAATTATGTTTTGCTTAAGAATCTATATGCATTGCTTTACTTCATAGGCATAAAACTTACATGTGGTATCAGAGCTCGTTTTTGGCTTCAGAGGGATGCCTTTGTTGCTGAGGGTTTGGCTCGGTCTTGATAGATCAAGTTGATCTTGGGTCTGTGATAAACTTGGGTTTAGTGGGAGCTTTTGCAGTGGTTATTTGGGTGTAGAAAGAGGAATGGCGAGCTCTTCTAGAATCGAGATAGAGAAGTTCAATGGTAAAAACTTTGAGTTATGGAAGCTCAAGATGGAGGACCTTATTGTAGACAAAGAACAATGGATCCTTGTGGATCCTGGTACACATCCTACTAGTACACCGTCTACTAGCACAGAGACTACTAGTACACAACCTACTAGTACACAAACTACTAGTACACCACCTGCTGGTATGTCGAAGGAATATTAGGAGAAGTTGGACAGAAGAGAAAAGAGTACTATTCGACTCTTCCTGGAAAATTCGGTGTTGTTGAATGTCTCGAGAGAATCTGCAGCGAAGGAACTATGGCATAAGTTTGGGAATTTGTATCAATCAAAGTCCTTGGTAAACAAGTTGTTTCTTCGAAATAAGTTGTATCATCTTAGAATGGAAGATGGAGATTCAGTGATAGAACATCTAAATGCCTTTAATACTCCGGTAAGTCAACTTGTCTCTGTTAATATTACGATTACAGAAGAAGATAAGTGTATTACTTTGATATGTTCTTTGCTAGACTCTTGGCTTAATCTGGTTGTATCAATTGGCAGTACCTCCAAATCTACATTGAAGTATGAGGATGTAGTTTCATCCTTGTTATCTGAAGAGATGAGGCAGAAAAGCATGGATAGTCATAGCACAGATGCTTTATTTGTAAGAGGTCGTAGCCAAGACAAGAATCCTGGTAAGCCTTCGGGGAGGAGACCTAAATCTACAGGTAGATATAAGTCTCCAGGAAAATATTTGAGAAAATGATGGAAGTGTGGTAAAACATGGCATTACAAGAAAATGATGGAAGTGTGGTAAAACATGGCATTACAAGAAAGATTGCAAGTCTAAGAAGGTTGAAAAACCAAAGGAATCTGATAGTACCTCTTCCACAGAGGCGAAATCCTCCACTGAAGAAGGAGGTGATGTTTACCTGGCATAAACAGGTACACATGTAGACCGTGATGTATGGTCGATTGACTCAGGTGCATCATACCATATGACTCCTCATAGGGAGTGGTTCTCTGAATATGAAAAATATGATGGTGGTGATGTATTCCTAGGAGATGACTCGACAACCAAAATCATGGGACGTGGAAGGGTTAAGTTGTTGCTAAAATATGGAAGGATTAGAACTCTCCCCGGGGTTCTACACATTCCAAAACTTGCCAGGAGCCTAATATTACAAGAAAATGATGGAAGCGTGGTAAAACATACATTACAAGAAAGATTGCAAGTCTAAGAAGGTTGAAAACCAAAGAGATCTGATAGTACCACTTCCACGCAGGCGCAAATCCTCCATCTAGTTGATGCGATGCTTTAGACCGCATAAAACAGTACACATGTAGACCGTGATGTATGGTCGATTGACTCGTGCATCATACCATATGACTCCTCATGTGTAGTGGCTCCCTCTCAACATGAAAAATATGATGGTGGGTGA
This sequence comes from Picea sitchensis, assembly GCA_010110895.2. Taxonomy (NCBI): domain Eukaryota; kingdom Viridiplantae; phylum Streptophyta; class Pinopsida; order Pinales; family Pinaceae; genus Picea; species Picea sitchensis. Next base: position 42,293 of record SNQJ01S0035821.1, on the reverse strand, counting down.
TGTATTCTAGGAGATGACTCGACAAAAAATCATGGACGCGGGAAGTTGTTGTTGCTAAAATATGGAAGGATTAGAACTCTCCTCGGGTTCCTGGTTACATTCCAAAACTTGTCAGGAGCCTAATATTTGTAGCAAGTTGGATGATGCGGTGATGGGATACTATATTTGGAAACAAATAATTTGCAATATGGTACAAGGAGCAATGGTGTTAATGAGGGATTTCAAAGGTGGAACTCAAAAGTTGTTGGGAATCAATTATACTAATGGGTGCAACAGCTTATGTTGCACCAGAAGAGAATGAAGGAGACAAGACCAATATTGTCCCGTAAAAGAAGACCATGGATGTGGAATCAAAGATTGGGGAATATTGGAGAAAAAGGCCTTCACATAAGAAAGGTATGGTTGAAGGTATGTCTAATTGCACTCGATTTTGATTTGCGAACATTTCATATATGGTAAATGAAATCAAGTAAGATTCCCATCTAGTGCTACAAGAGAAAAGGGGATATTAGAGTTGATAAATAGTGATGTTTGGATATGTGCATGTTCCATCACTAGGTAAGTCCTGCGGCATTATGTTTCATCTTATAGACCGATTTCAAGGAACACATGGATTTATTTTTCTTAGAAAGAAATTGAGGCATTTGATAAATTTAAAGAGTTTAAGGCTCCGTAGAAAATCGGCTGAGAAGAAAATAAAGGTGTTGAGAATGATAATGGTGGAGAATTCTACAAAAAATGAATTCAAAGAATTCCGTGAAGAAGTGTGGTATAGCATGGAAGAATACTACTCCATACACCTCAATAGAATGGAGTTGCATAAAGGATGAACAAGATTAATTGATGGAAAAATCATGAGCATGATCGGGCCGGTGTCGAAGTTAGACAAGAATTTTGGCAGAGACATGATAGAACATGTTACCCCGTCAATCGATCACCTTCATCATTGGTGATAAAATCCAATATCGCAGGTATGGTCCTGAAAGAAACCCTCTCTTCAACATCTTAGAGCATTTGTGATGCTTTGGTACATGTTCCAAAGGAAAAATATGAGTAAGCTAGATAAAAATGGTCAGAAATAGTGTATATTTATTGGTTATAAGATGGTGTGAAAGGTTATAAGCTTAAACCCGTAAACCAAGAAGATTGTTTACAAGAATGTTACTTTCAGAGAGGTTAAAAGATGTGTCCAAACAGAATTCCCACCAACGCAAGACTAACCCGAGAAAATAAAGCTTGAGTTGGAAGATGCAAAATCAGATCATCTTAAGAAGATAAGAAGCGTAAGAAGAAGAAGATAATAGAACCCCATAAATTCTATTATTGAGGAGATCAATGAGAAATAAAAGGAAACCAAAAGGTATAGTCCACCCGATTTTCATTCCAATTTTCTTAATCTATTACCTGATGATGATCCTGTGAACTGCCGTGAAGCAAGAATTCGTGAGGATAGTAAACATCCGAAGAAGGCCATGGTTGAAGAAATGGATGCCTTGGATAATATTGAGGCATGGATATATTTGAGTTGCCAACCCGAAGAAAATATACAGTAGAAAACGGTTGTTTAAGAAGAAGTTTAATTCACAAGGTAAAGTGGAGAAAAAAGCCTATTAGTAGCAAAAGGCTATTCTCGCAGAGGGAATTGACTTGGTGAGATTTTTTCTCTTGTTAACTTTAACTTCTATTGATTTATTTTATCTATTGTTGTTTCTTTTGATCTTGAAGTGGAACAGATGGATGTGGAAGATTCCTACATGGGATCTCGAAGAAGAAATTCATACGAAAATGTATACTTTGTAGTGAAGGGAAAGAAAGAGCCTATGATGTAAGCTAAAGAAGTCACTATATGGTTTGAAGTAATCACCTCAGGGATGTGGTGTACCAAAATTTTGACACATACATCCTTGGATTGGGATTTGTAAGAAGCCAGGATGATCATCAGTATATTCCAAGAAAGTTGGTAATCACTTCATTTATGTAGTGTTGTATGTTGATGACATGTTGTTATAGGAAATAACATGGATGTTATCAAGGATATGAAATCCTAACTATCCTCCAAATTTTGACATGAATGATCTTAGTGCTAATTTCATTCGAATGGAGATTAAAAGAGTGATCGCAAACAAGAAACTCTGCAGTTGAACTGTGAGAAAAATATACGCGAGGTTTAATATACATGGAATTAAACCGTCAAGGTTCCTATTCCTATAGGTGTAAATTTATTCACAGATCGCTGTCCATATAAAGACACGAAGAAGAAGAGGACATGTCCCATGTTTCATGCCGCAGTTGGCATTGATACGTAATGACCGTGACTAGACCGGACATTGCACATGCAGCTGGAGTTTTGACCGTGCATATGTCAAAACCAAGGAAGGAGCATTAGACAACAAGAAAGAGGGTCTTCAAGTATCTTCGCGGCACTTTCAGCTATGGATTGTGCTACCAAGGAAGACTAGGATTGGACAGAGTGGTGAAAATACATGGCTTTGTTGATGCAACCTAGGTTGGAGATATGATCGCATAACATATACAAGTGGGTATGTGTTTTAACCTATTTGGAGGATCAATTAGTTGGATGAGCAAAATACAAGCTATAGTGGCACTCTCAACTACGTGTAAGTTGAATACATGGCAGCCACCATGCAAGCAAGGAAGCAATATGGTTACAAAGATTGTGTTCGTGTATTGGGTTGGTACAACAAGCAAAGGTATTATATTGTGATAGTCAGAATCCAATCTTCCTAGCAAAGAACTCCAGCTTATCATTTTAAGACAAAGCATATTGATGTTCAAGATCACTTTGTGAGACATGGTTGAAACAAGAAGGTTTGTCGAAAAGGTTGACACTTTGAAAATGTTGCAGAGATTCATCGACAAAGTTTGTGAGCACGGTGTTCTCCCCGTAGAGTAACAATGGGCATTGTTGCCCAGATTGTTGATTATATAATCCCTTGGAACCCTGGACCCTTGGATGCAAAGAAAACAACAAGCGGGAGAATGTTGCGCGTGTTATATTCTTTGCATGTGCGGTGTGGGAGAATCCTCAAATTCATAATCAAGATCCGGATGATCCTCTAGTAGTGCTCTCTCTTTTGTGTCATGTGTGTCGAACTTTCCCTAGGGGATCCCTGGGTGGGCAGCATTCCTCTCTCCCCGGCTATGCAGTTGTTCATTAACTCCCAAGGTAGCCCGAGGCTCCCAAATTTTTTTTGTGCTGTTTTTGCTATTTTTAGCTAATTTTGCTATTTTAGCGGTTTACTAAATTAACTTAGATTAAGGGATTAGGTATCTACGAATACCTAAAACATTTTATATATTGTATGGTGAATGGTGAAATTGATATATGAATATAAGAAATGTTTTCCCAATTGAGGGCTCAGATAAATATTTGTGTCCTATGTGTATGAGCCATTGATTAAATTATGTTTAATAAGAATCTATATGCATTGCTTTACTTCTAGGTTTAAAACTTACATTAAGTAGATGTTCTAAATATTTTAGTATTTTTTTCTTGGAGAAGCTCATAAGAAAATAATATTTATTTGAAGAGGAGTTAGAGCTCAAATCTATATAAGGATTTCCTATCTCCATTTGTAAGATGGATTGAATTAGTGGAGAATAATGGGAAGAAGTTTACCTCACCTTTGCAAATATTTTGTGTAATCTTGTCTATTCTTTAAATATTTTTTCAAGGGTACAGTGGAAGAGGGTTTGATATTGCAAGTCTTCATTGAGGAAGGGTCTATCACAAATCAAGAAATGAAAGTGAGGTATGAGTTGTGATCTATTTCATATCTTTGTGAAGTTTTAGGCTAGATCTATTATATTAGGGGTGAATATCTTAGGGTTTTACTTCCTTACCCTAAGTTTAGTTTGAAATTTTAAGTTTGCAATACTTGGGTTAAGTTCTTTAGGATTACTCTTACATAGTTCAACTTTCTTAGTTTGATGCTCACCAAGCAATTTTCCAAGATGTTTTGGGACTTTAAACATCAAATATAAGAGGACAAATACTCAAGGGTAGCTTAGACCCCATAGACCAAGCAATATAGGAATTGGTTTCCCATTCATTCATCACCCCAAACCCATCTTTTAGATTTACATAATTTTACCAGTATAATTGTTGCTAGGTTCTCTTTACTCCCACTCCTACTACACTAAGTGTGCATAGTTAACCTATAGGAAAGCTCCCTTGACTAGGAAACTTTTCCTGAGTCTGAGTCTGAAGTGCATGGGAGAGTTGGTGAGGTGAGAATGGCCAAACTATCAAATTCCACAAGGCTAGCACCCATATTTGGGACTTAGAGAAAAGGTGTTGGTTTGCACGGTAACAAATACCATCATGACTTTTCATACCTGAGCTTGTGTGTATATGACCATTTTCAGGTTGGAATTATTACTTTATTCTTCCCATTCTTATTCCATACCTTTCAAAATTTAGGTTTTGATTACAATGAATTGATAACACTCCATAAAATCGTATTCCACCTATGAAATGTTGGTTCCATATCTCATATTCAGTGAATCTACATTTTCACATTGATCAAATTCATATAAACAAACTTATTCAACCCAATCACAATATAATGATGTACTTTTCAATGGTGGTATTTGTTGAAATATTGTAAGTTCGAAGAATATTATAATTATATTTGAGTTATTATCTTGTAGATCAAATCCCCTTTTGTGGATTGATCATGCCAGGTCTTGTATAAGACCAAATCCCATTTCTGGATTGGTCAAACCATATTTATATGGTGGTATTTGTAAATTCACCCCCTAGGATTTATAAAGTGGTTTTAACCACTCTTACAAGAAGTCGGCCCTACTAAGTGAAGAGACATAACCCTAGCGCCTCCTCAACTAGTATTTATAAGTGAGGATGGTGCCTTACTTGTTCATTCATTTACTCACTCAACAAGTGTGCATCTTTTGAAGGCAATTGTAGTTGCAGGAGGAAGGAGAAGAGAGGTGCATGCTTAGTCTTGGTTTATTATTGGTGTTTTGGTCTTAAGTCTTGGCATTGTTTTGGCAATCTATTATTGCGGAAGTTTTTCCTGGGTTTTCTTCCCCATGAGGGTTTCCTAGGATAAAATGTTGTGTACCTTCTAATTGTGTTTCTTTCAGTGATCCTATTTATATTGTTGTTTTGAAAATGCTCTAGTAAATTGGAAATAACCTAATAAAAACATTAATTTTAACATGGTATCAGAGCCTGACTGAATAGAGCACCTTTCACTGGGTATCTAAAAATTTCATTGTTGTCGTATAAGGAAATTAGGGGTTTTTATTGAAGAGGAATTTCTGACCAAAAACCATCTAGGGAAGTGTGCCCTACCCCAACGCATCCTTTGGAATATTGAGCGCACATTTTCAATGGCCAGACTCTCTGGAAAGTCAAACCCTAGTTTTTACTGGTACTAGGAAACCAAAATGAGTACTAGAAGTACCAGTCCAGATTTGTGCAGGTCAAGTTTCAAGGGGTAAAACTCAGAATTTTTGGAAACAGTCAACTCCAGCCTACTCGTCTCAGCCCAGCGCATCTCCTGGTAAGTTCAAATTCATTTTCTGAGCACTTTCATCTATGGTCATTTTCCTAGCTCCAGGTCAAGATTTCTGGAAGCACCAAGCTTGTTGACAAGTTAGAAGGTTTGGAAAATTTTCATGCCTGGAAGTACAAAATTGGAATCATTCTTGAAGAGAATGACCTTGCAAAATTCATAAAAGAAAATGTACCAAAACCCGAAGAAGATGCATCCAAAGAGAAGTACATGAAGGATATGATTAGGTCCAAAAGAATAATTGTAGATTCCATTAAAGACCACTTGATACCTCAAGTGTCTTCTAAGAATAATCCAAAGGATATATTTGATTCCATAACCAGAATGTATGAAGGAAAGAACATCAACCGGAAGATGAATCTGAGAACCCAACTCAAGAATACAAAGATGCAGAAAGGAAAAACAGTTCATGATTATTTCTCCAAGGTTTCTCAATTCAAGGAACAATTAGAAGCAATTTGAGACAACTTAGATAATATGAACTCATAATGACATCTTTTAATGGTCTCACGAGACCTTGGGATGCCTTCATCCAAATTATCTGTGCAAGAAAAGAGAAACTCCAATTTGACAGTCTATGGGAAGAATGTGTTCAAGAAGAAGCAAGAGTGGCCAATCGAGAAGCCATATTATTAAGAGATGAAGATCAATCCCTAGTTTCTCATACTGAAGGAAGAAATAAAGGTCTCATTTCCAAAAGGATACCTACCTTCATAAAGAATCTCACTCTCCAAAGAGATTCACCCACCCTCATAAAGAATCTCACTCTCCGAAGAGATTCCATAAATATCATAAGGGTCAAAGAAAGGAAAAATATTTCTCCTCTTATCAATGTTATCATTGTGATAAGATGGGACACATTGCTAGGAATTGTCCTGCTAGAATTGAAGAATTCAAGAAGAGAAATAACAAAAGACATCATTCCCATGCATTTGAAGATGATGAGCCACCCAAGAAGTTAACTAAAAAAGAAATTGAAGATTATGTTTTGTGATACCTGGAGAAGATACTTGGCTCTTTAGCACGTGACAAGAACTCCGATGAGAATGAAGTATGTATCCTATGTACCAGAAAAAGGAGGTTTATAATTTTCCACTTAGATGTATGTGGTCCAATGCCATCAACCTCTCTAATAAGGTATGTATACTATGTATCATTTAATGATGATTACTCTCATAAGACTTGGGTTTATTTCTTGAAATCAAAAGATAAAGTACTCAAAAAGTTCAAGGAATTCAAAGCCTTGGTAGAAAAGCTCTCTGAAAGAAAAATCAAGATACTAAGTTCAGATAATGGAGGAGAGTACACCTAAAATGAATTTGGAAGTTTTTGCAGAGATGTCAGGATTAAGAGGGATCTCACCACTCCCTATAATCCTCAACAAAATGGTGTAGCATAAAGAAAGAATAGAACAATTATGGAAGCATTAGATACTATGATTCAAAATCAAGATCTTCCAATGCACTTATGGGATGAAGCAGCAAGAACAATAGTTCATGGACAAAACAGATTGTCCCATAGTGCACTTGGATTCAAAACCCCTGAAGAAATGTTCTCCGGAAAGAATCCAGAAGTAAGCCATCTAAAAATATTTGGTTGTCCAATGTTTGTACACATTCCAAAAGAAAGGAGAACTAAGTTGGACCCTTCAGGAAATAAGGGAATATTTGTTGGATACTGTGAGGTCTCTAAGGCATTCAGAATTTACATGCCATGTTATCATCATATTGAGATCAACAAAGATGTCACCTTTGATGAAGATGCAACACTCAAAAGATCTAGGAAATTTCAACTTGAAGAAGTATATGAAGAAGAACCTATAGCTCCCAGAGTTGCAAAACCAGTGAAGGAAGTTACAGTTACCCCTGATCATGAGATTCCAAAAGATCATGATATGATAGAATCTCAAGAACCTCCCCGGATGACGATATCTCACAAGATAAATCCATCTTGGGCAAGGGAACTTATTCAATATGCAAAGAAGTATGGTGCCCCAGAAGGAACCATGAGACAAAGCAAGAAACCTAAGCATTCTCCAGTTATATGGATTTGATGTGTGATCTCATAGAAAAAGAATCAACTTGCTTTGAAGAATCCATTCAAAAGAAAGAATGGGTGGATTCCATGGATTCCAATATTTGTGGCTCGTGGTTTTTCTCAAAAGGAAGGTATCAATTATGAAGATACATTTTCTCTTGTATCCAGATACACTTCGATCAAAATTGTCATAGCTCTTGTAGCCAAGATGAAGTGGAAATTACACCAAATGGATGTGAAAATATCCTTGTTAAATGGTGTTATTTAAGAAGAAGTGTATATAGAACAACCACAAGGGTTTGAATTTGAAGATAGAAAGACTCGTGTATGTGGGTTGAAGAAATCTTTGTAGAGGTTTAAGCAAGCTCCTAGAGCTTGGTATGGAAGAATTGATAGTTTCCTGACGAGCTTGGGCTTTACCAATAGTAAATTGTATTCTAACCTTTACTTCAAGGTTATGAATGATGAGCCAGTTATATTTCTATTGTATGTGGATGACTTATTCTTAACAGGAGAAGAAAATTTCATCACATATTGTAAGAAGAAGCTCATTGTAGAGTTTGAGATGAAAGACCTAGGCCTGATGCATTATTTATTAGGTCTTGAAGTTTGGTAGATCCCGGAGAAGATATTTCTTAACCAAGGGAAGTATGTAGTTTAAATACTGAAGAGGTTTGACATGTTGGAATGTAAATCCATGAACACACCCATGGAAACAAAGTTGAAGCTCCTAGTTGATAGTTCGTCGGAGTTGGTTGATGCTACTCTATATAGACAGATCATTGGTTCATTGATGTATCTGACGAATAACAGGCCAAATATATGCTTTGCTATGAACACCTTGAGTCAGTATCTGGTAGAGCCCAAGCATGTTCACCTTGTAGTTGCAAAGCATGTGATGAGATACCTTAACGGTACATTGGATTATGGTCTCTGTTATACTGGAGAACATGAATTTAGATTGTTTGGTTATATTGATTCAGATTGGGATGGAAGTGCTTCTGATCGAAAGAGTACTTCAGGATGTTGTTCCAATCTAGGGTAAACCATGACTTCATGGAAAAGTAGGAAGCAATCCAGTATTTCTCTCAGCACGACAGAAGCAGAGTACATTGCAACATGTTCCACCAGTTGTGAATCCATATGGATTTAGAAGTTGTTGATAGGTCTATTCGATATGGATATGGAATCCACCATGATTCTATGTGATAACAAGTGTTTCATAAAGATGATGGAGAACCCAGTGTTCCATGATAAGTTGAATCACATAGAGATCTGACATCACTACATTCGTGATATGGTGCAGAGGGGAGTTGTAAAGATCCAATATGTTGGCACATATGAGTAAATTGTATATGTGTTTACCAAGCCTCTATCTCTTGTGAAGTTTGAGTACTTCTGAGACAAGCTTGGTGTTGTCTGAAAGGACCTCCCTAGAAAGGGGGAGTGATGTTGATGATATTATGGTATCCTGGCCAACATCGGGTAGCTCCATTAGGATTTTATATCCTAGGGGATTGATCATACCTGGGAATATCTTGAAGGTCTGGTAAGGACGTTCTGTCAGAGTACATGTGCATGTATATGCTAGTTGTGGTCAGTAGTGGTAGCTCCATTAGGATTTTATATCCTAGGGAATATTATTATTCTTGGGTGGATCCTGAAGGTCTGGCAAGGACGATTTGTCAAAGTACCATGTGGTAGCTTGTTAGGATTTTATATCCTAGGGAATATTGTGATTCATGGGCAGATCCTGAAGGTCCGATAAGGATGGTTTATCATAGTACCACAAAAAAAANGTTTCCATATGATGATGATGTTGTTGTCTCAGCCTCGTGTTGATGATGTTGTTGTCTCAGCCTCATGTTGATGGTGTTTTTTTCTCAACCTCGTGCTGATGATGTTGTTGTATCAGCCTCGTGTTGTTGATGATGGTGTTCCAGCCTTGCTTTGGTGATATTGTTTTTATAGATTTATACTAATTGATGTTGATGTTTCAGCTTCATGTTGTTGTTGATGATGATGATGCTACTTCAACTTCATGATGATTATGATGATCATGATCATGATCATGATGCTACTCTAGCTCCATGTTGTAAATGATGATGACATTAATGATGAGAAAAAATTATGATGATTTGTAGGTGTACCAGACAGTGTTCCAGATGTTGGTGATGTTGTTTTACTCTCTCTCTCTCTCCTGATAATGTTGTATTGGGTTATGTCATTAGAATACCCTTCTCATTAAGGGGGAGTGTTGAAATATTGTAACTTCGAAGAATATTCTAATTATATTTGAGTTATTATCTTGTAGATCAAATCACCTTATGTTGATTGATCATGTCGGATCTTGTATAAGACAAAATCCCCTTTTGTGGATTTCTCAAACCATATTTATATGGTAGTATTTGTAAAGTCATCCCTTAGGGTTTATAAAGTGGTTTTAACCACTCTTGGAAGAAGTCAGCCCTACTAAGTGAAGAGACATAACCATAGTGCCTCTTCAACTAGTATTTATAAGTGATGATGGAACCTCACTTATTCATTCATTCACTCACTCAACAAGTGTGCATATTTTGAAGGAAGTTGCAATTGCAGGAGGAAGGAGAAGAGAGGCGCATGCTTAGACTTGATTTATTCTTGGTATTTTGGTCTTAAGTCTTGGCATTTTTTTGGTAATCTATTATTGAGGAATTTTTTGGTGGGTTTTCTTCCCCATGAGAGTTTCCCTTGGAGGTCACATGTTCAAAACCTAGAGGGGGTAGGATATGTATAACCACTAACTCACATGTCCCTTAACTTGTATAATGATGACGATTGTGATGACAATGACAATATTGATGATGATGACGATCAAGACGATGATGATCATGAGGATGACAATATTGATGATGATGATGATGAAAATATTGATGAAAATGATGATGACAATATTGATGATGATGACGATCATGAGGATGATAGCAATGACGAATATGACGATATGATGATGATCATGACAATGGAAATGATGATGATCATGACAATGGAAATGATGATGATGATGACAATGACGATGATGATGACGACGACGATGATGATGACTGTGACAATGAAGATGACGACAATGATGATGACAATGACGATAACAATGAATATGATAATGATTGTTGTAACATAGAAAAATTTTGGTAAAATTTTATAATTTCCCCCAAAATATCATTGAAACTCACCAATTTTTTGTCACCTCAGAACTTCCAATTTAGATATTTCTCATACTTTATTAGGCATACAAACATTACCAAATTCTAAAGAGGAGAGATCCAAGTACCTTAAGTGATATTGGAAATGTTTTTTGGATTGAGTCATCAGATGCAATTGCAATTCAAACACACAAAGTAGAGAAAATTTAGATGCACTAGAAGTATTCAACAAATGGTAAAGGGGCTATAGAACGCCACCCAACATTTCTCTAGAGTGTGAAAACCAAGAAAGTAACCCAACATATGGGTCCATCATGTCCACACAATCTAGAATGCTAGGTTCTTTTCATTAGTATATCACACATAAAAATGACCCTCAATTAAAGACTCTACCCAGTTTGCACCCTTCGTTCCACAACCCACCTCAAAACCTCCCACAACATTTTTCGAATAAGGAATGCAAGATGAATCCTCCCATTTCTCCTCACTTGTCTCCCTCATATATGAAACTATTCCTTATCTCATTTCCCTCGGTTTCATGCTCAATGATCTCCTTTCATTCATAGTCTATCTCCTTGCCCTCACAATCTATCTCCTTTCCCTTGGTTTGCACTCAATGATCTCCTTGCGGCCCTTGGTCTTGCGCACGCGCAGTGATATCACAGTGGGTTGGTTTTTTTGATATCCACAATAATGATGTTTCATGGATTTTCAAATATTAATGGACAATATTTTTTGAAATCTCATTTTCTAGATTTCAAATGGTCATTCTTCAAGATTTTGCAAAGTTTATTGAAATACATTAACTTATTGAATTGGAATGTTATTTTTTTTNAGAGGTTTCATGGATTTTCAAATATTAATGGACAATATTTTTTGAAATCTCATTTTCTATATTTCAAATGGTCATTCTTCAAGATTTTGCAAAGCTTATTGAAATACATTAACTTATTGCATTGGAATGTTATTATTTTGGGGGGGAATTATTTTTATAGAATCCCTTTGACTATAGTGTCATGCTTTGAGGGGAATATTTGTGCCTTGGAATATTATTATGCTTATAAGAACATGCATATATATAAGTATGCTTGAAAGCCACCAAACATGCTAATAGTTAAAGGTCCCATATAGTTGCTCCAATAGCCACAATGCCAAAAAGAAAATGACATATATCCATATATCTCATTAAATGATTATGTGAAATCAATAAATACAACAAATACCACCTAAGAAAATGGCACTTGGTTTGTTTCAAACAAGATCTTGATATAGTGATAAAATCAATAAATAAGCATAATACAAGATCAAGGATTCAATCAAACATGCCAACAATAATCTATTGTATTTGAGGCCATATATATATAGTAAAGGTAACTTTATTTAAATAGGGAAAGAATACTCCTTGCAATAATGCTTGCATAACAAATATGCATTATCATTCACTCTTGACATAACATAGTGATACCTAACACAACATACGATATTGTATTGTGCATAAACATTATAATCCTAAACATAGATACAAATAAGGTTTTTTTTCCCTATATATTCCAAACACACCTCTCCAACATCCATTATCCAAAGGTTCAAAGAACCACAAAATTCAATAATCTTGTAATCAAATCTTTCTTCAAAAGGAAAAAGTAAAAATATTGTCCTTAAAGAGGAAAAAAAGACAATGAAACTTGATTTGAAAGGCCAAAATGTTTCGAATGTGAAGCAATAATACCAGGTAAAAGGTAGACACAATGACAACTTTATTTTCTTGTGATGGCATAACCCAACCTTGTAACACCTCCATCTAAAGATTCTAGTCTCTACTAGAGAACCTATAGAGCATGAATCTTGAAATATTCTTCTATTGCACATTAACTAACATCAATCTTGCTCTTTGTTAGCTCAAATACTCACATTTTTT
>SNQJ01S0035821.1:0-29582 GCA_010110895.2 Picea sitchensis | reverse complement strand
TTCTATTGTTTCCAGTGGAGTGAAGGAGAGTAACCTTCCTGATCCATTTCTTAACTTGACAGTCAACTAAGAGAGAGACTTCCCTAGTGGTATCATGGAATGGCATGGGGGTGGCTTGTTGTAGAAAGTAAAAGTACAACACGACCTACGGTTGGGTGGAAAGGCATTTCCCCTCAATTAGTTGGTTGGTTTGAACATTATTGAACAAATAAGTGTTTTACCTTAATATATTTATTGAATGTTTATTAATAGTTGTAAATTGTATTTTATTCTTGTTAATCACCTGAATATAATGAAATAAGTGTTTTTATATCCCCTTAAATTAGTAATGAATTAATTGTGATAATTGTATGAGGAAGGCCAACATAGGATAATAACGTTGTGTTTTTCCTTTCGCTTTAAAATGGAAATCTTGCAAGATATAAATCCTTATTTGGGTGTCTAGGAAGAAGCCTTATTGCTTGATAGGAAGTGGTTCAAAATCCCAAAGGAGTTGAGTCAAAACTCTTACAGGAGTGTGTCTAGAAGACTGTGGGACTACTAACTCTAGAAACCACCCATAACCCTATTGAATACCTTATTTAAACCCAAAGGAATGACAATGGTTTATTAAAAAAAAAGAGTAGATATCGATCGTTCATTGGAGATCTAGGCTTTGGATGAATCCTATCAAAGAGTGAAGCCTTTGAAAAAACATGGTATGTGAAGTCATAGTGGAATTCCAATGGGAAAGTTCTAAGATGACGTGCATCATCAATTCGTTGGAGGATATATCGATGAGATTTGGACCGTAGATATTTGAGTGTTGATTTGATGAGTATGTAAGAAGATAGAGGATCGAGAAGGTTTGGGAACAGGTGTAGGAGGAATTTCCGATGAGGAAATCCTGATGTCGAAAGTCCGAGGATGAGAAGAACAATAGATCTATCGGTGATGAAGCTAAAATATTCTAAGCCATTGGATCTGGAGTGATCCTTCGTGAAGAAAGGCCCTTGATGAAGTTGTATTGTCAGTTAAATACTCACAAATTGTGAGATCCGATTGATCTTTAACTGTTGGATGTGAGGGTCCGAGGAACGTCGGATCCATCGAAGTGATTCCCGTCAGCAAGAGTTGTTCAGGAATTCTCGTGACTACATGGAGTGATGTACATTCGATGGAAGAAGTCTGAGTGGATAGGAACCGTTGATCTGCAAGTAAGGCAACCCGATAAGATCATCATTGTAGATTTTTTTGTAGGCCCCACAGGTCAAGTGTTAAGTGGAAAACAAGCGAGGCATTAGCCATCACATGAGTTCGAGATCTAGGGTAAATCTAGACTATCAATGTCCTTACCCGAAGACCTTTAGATCTGTCATGGTTAGAGCTACCAAAGAAGTTTGATTCATAACGAAATGTGTGTAACACACCCAACCCCTGAGTATCTTCTTTAGGGATGGGGTATTCAGATTTCATTGTCCCTCTTAAAGAAACTCCTCCTACTTAACCAATGATGGACTCAATCCCTTTCTAACATATCGGCTATACAGGAATTCGACACTTCGGCGCTTCGGTGCTTCGACATTTCCGTGCCGAATGCCTCTTTTCCTTGCGTGCTTTACCTCCCGAGCCTGGATTCCCCAAATTCCCGGAGTCTCGAAATACCTCCATGTGGCTCTGGACTTCCAAACTTTCAACTTGCATGTGATGCTTTTTCCCAAACGCCCGAATTCCTAAAGTCTTAGACTCTCGAAGGGGTCCACCTTCGCGGAGTGACGTACTAGATACGAAGAAAAATACTGGTGGGTCCTAAATACACCTCCCTCCATATCGGTAGAACGATTAGTTACTGGAGGGGAGATGTGACAAGATAGAGAGGACATGTGGACCATACCTAGGGTGCACATATTGTATCCAAGTGGGTCGATGTCACCCTGGGTGATGTTGGCATATCACTTCGCCTGACTGCTCACCTTCCCGGTCCCTTGATCCTATGGTTATGTTGCCTCCATGTAACCCCTTGATCCACGGCCTCCGTTACTTCGTAACTTAGACGTTCGAGGATATTGAGGTGAGTCTTCCCCTATTTCTCCTGAGGTGGTCAATGCTGGGATGACCTTGTCGTAGATTCGAAGGCTAGGAAAGAACCCGAAGAATCCCTAGATCTATGGTCTGGGTCACTTCACTGCTCTGACCTTCGGGAGTTTTGAGGTGATTCCCCCCCTGTTTCTCCTGAAGTAGGACTTTGTCAAAGTACCATATGCGTGTCCCTCCTTCTGTACGATCAGACGGTTACATGAGGCTCCTACAATCTCCCCAGATCTATTGGTCTCCTTACTTCATAATTTCGATGTTCGAGGAGTTCGATGCTATAGCATCTCCCTTCTCCCAAAGTGGAACTTCGCCGAGGTCATCTCGGTGTAGATCCAATGGGTGAGGGAACCCCCCAAAATTATCGATTGGTGGCTCGCGCTACTTCGTGATGGAGAGTTGGATCCCGATTTATTCAGTAAGACAAGTTCCTCTAACCACTAGGGAAATCACCCAATGTCGGTCAATCTTACAGGTAACCGTAAATCTCAGTCACCTTCGGACGGTTTGTGACTATTAGGGCTGGCAATACTCTGAAGTCCCAGACTCCTGAAGCTCTAAAGCCAAAAGGACTTAACTCCTTTAGGTTTAGCATAGGGTTCCCAGATCTTGGTCATGTGGGACCTTCTAACTCTCGTGAGTTAAACACAAATTCCTTCATCATGAATTTGTTAAGGATTTGGGCCTGATATCCTAGTCGCATAACAAGGAGTCTGCATAAGATATCCTCTTTAGACCAACAGGGCCATATTGACACAAGGATTTCTATCCCATACCTCCTACAGGTTTACGTCCCAAGACATTTTGAGGGCTAAGCTGGGACATATAGATAATCAATAAGAAGCATAAGTTCACAAGAAGATAAATGCATACACATAACTTGATCATTTAATACAAAAACCAATTCTTAGATGTATAAATACATGCATTCATACATTATTCCATTTCAATACACAAAGTATGAAGAGACTTATCAGAACCAGAAGACGTGATGTGACTGCTGAAAGGGGTACCTGTTTCTACCCAACGATAGGCTCAATCACTCCTAATGGATTTACCACTGGCTACCCCCGAGCTAGACCACGATGCTCTAAGAGAGAATTATTTCTTTTGGATCAACAATAGTTAGGGACAAAGGTTACTCTCCTCCTCCCACAGGATCTTGGCAACGGGTTTCCTCTATACCAAGCAAGGAGGCCTGCTTGAGTTCTTCCTCAGTCACTCACCAACCTCATTTATTAGCTTGTATCATAACCCTGCTAGCCACTTCCTATGACCATAAAACACTCGTTTCTCCATTCTCTTTTGAACCTGATATCTCAGTCTCCCTTCTCTATCCACCACGCCTTCCTTTCTTGTCTTCCTCAACAAGATTGCATGTGGCCCAAATCCCTAGTCCATGTTTAGGTCCGAAATCCTTACAAATGGGTTTTCTTCCCCATCCCCTCATTAACTCTTGAGGAGGTCTTCCCACCTACCAACTTGACTGATAATTCATTCCTGGGTCAGAGGATTGTTCTGGTCCTGAGCAATTAAATCCAGCAAGGTACTAGTTTTGTGGGGGTTATCTCAACCATTCCCCATGGAGACATGTTGGGCTGGATGTAGCCTTTGTCTATCATCTCCTTTAGCTATATGTTGAGCTCAACTATCTCTAGTGTACTCATCCTATAGGGCATTCTAGACACTGACACTGCTCTTGGTGCAAGTTATATGGAGAATTTGATGTCTCTTCTCGGAGGTAGACTCGATACCTCTTCTGAAAACATGTATTTATACTCTCTTAATATGGGGTGGTCCTCTAGGTTTGGTTTTTCATCCTCAAAATATTCCAACACATGTATTTCATATAGAGGACATCCCTTTTTTCCATACTTTTTCATTTGAAGGGCTGATATTCGTCTCACTAAGATAGGCCTCTGAATCCCTTGGAGGATTATTTTTCTCCCTTCTTCATCTTCACATTCCAAAGTTTTACGGTAACAATCCAACTTGGTTTTATAAGTGGCTATCCAGTCCATACCAAACAATAGGTCATAAGATCCTAGGGGAAGTATTTTAAGGGTCGCTTGGGTGGGAAATCCATCCATAATGAATTGGCAAGCTGGTATGACCTCTGCTACTTTTCTTTTGGTTCCAGTGGCTAGTTGTATCAACCATGAATTAGCATGTCTAACTAGTTTCAGTTTACACTTATCAACAATCTGAGGGGCCACATAACTCAAATTAGAGCCAGAGTCAATTAAAATAGAAACTAGATGGTTGGAAAACATACCTTCTATCTCCACCACTGAAGCTTGGTGGTTAGCTTGTTTATTATCCAAGGATGCATAAATTCGTGGCATGATCCTAGCCACATCATTGAATTTGATAGCTTCCTAGATGTTGTAGACTCTCCTATTGTTCTTTTTTCTGTTTGGACAATCCCACAACCCCAACATTTCAATGGTTCTCTCTTTGGATTATCGTTCTTTCATAGGGTTTCTCCAAAATGTTTATGTCCACTCTGGGAGGGGAAATTTTGATGATACACACTTCTATTAGGAAGGCTCATCCTAGAGTCCTTCCCATATTTCTTAAATATTGAGGATTTAAACCCCTTCTTCTTGAATCCCAAACTATTCTTCTTCTTCCAGTCTTCGTGAGGTTCTGTCTGACTCTCGAAATTTTCATAACAATACCTTGCCTTCCAAATAGTATCTTCTAAGGTCTTTGGCTCGTCAAACTCAATCCTGTCCCGGTAGGACTGAGGTAACCCACTAATAAATCGTTGCACTTTTACCTTTTCATCCCTTATGTAGGGTACATACCTCATCAACTCAAGGAATTTATTGATATATTCCTCTATGGTGAGCTATCCTAGCCCGAGTTCATAGAAATCCTTAGTCTTCCCATCAAAGTATTTCTCTAACATATACTTCTTCTTGAAGTGTTTCTCAAACTATTTCCATGACAAGTCCTTCTCATGGATTCCTTTCACATTCCTAAGGTCTTCCCACCAAATGGAAGCCTTTCCATTCAGGTTGAAGATGGATATTCGAGCCTTCAAGTTTTCATATTAGTCATGGACTTTGAAGTACTTATTTAAACCAAGTAGCCAAGCTTCTGCCTCTTCCCATTTCTTAATCTCTCCATCGAAAGAGGGTGGTTTTTCTTTCTTGAACTCTTCAGGATCACGACTTTTGGAATGCTTTCGCTTCTTTCCTTTCCTTTGAGAATGTGAGGTAGTTTTTCTACTAGAATATCCCTCAGAGTTTCCAGTTTCCTCTCTAGAGGACTCTCCCGATGAGTGTCTCCTGCCTACAGGTTGGACCTTCCTCGAGGTACTCCTCCTAGTGTGGCCACTTCTGGGACCACGTTTTTGTATATCAAGTGTACTTTGACTTCTCTTCGTATGTCGTCGGTCCACATGACTGGTTGCGGGTCCAAGCTGCAACTGCCTCTGTATATCGGATAAGATCTACAACAAGTTTGTATTAATTTCCATATGTGTTTATTGCTTCTTTATCAATCTCTCGTTGTCAGCCTTACAACTCTGTAATTTGGCCATGAGGCTCCTTAAAGTTTCAGACAGATCCAGAGGGGTTTCCACCACCATCCTTTCGTCAAATTCTTCATCTCTATTGTGGGAGATATCCCCCACTTCATGGCGCGTCACCATCCTTTATACTTGTAGTTTTCCCGCGATTCATTGACTGCTTGAGTGTTGAAAAAACACTTACTGTTAGCCAATGGTCTATTAGTTCATGAACAACACACAACTCATAATTCTTAAATACACACAGTAGAAAGTTTCATTCTTTTCTTCAGTAAAAGTTTAACCAGACTCCTTAAGAAATAAGTAAGATAGGGTGCACCCTTAAAAAGTCCTTTAAATATGGTTTTTAAGCGACTCGTCCATGAGCCCAAGCAGTCCAAGTGTTGTAACCATGCTCTGATACCAATTTTTAACACACCCAACCCCTCAGTATCTTCCTTAGGGATGGGGTATTAATATTTCGTTGTCCCTCTTAAAGAAAATCCTCCTACTTAACCAATGACAGACTCAATCCCTTTCTAACATATCTGCTGTAGAGGAATTAGACACTTCGGTGCTTCAAATTTGGCGCTAAATGCCTCTTTTTCTTCCTACGCACTTTACCTCTGGAGCCCGGAGTCCCAAAAATTTCGGAGTCCCAAAATACCTCCATGTGGCTCCGGACTTCGGGCCTTTCACCTTGCGTGTGACGCTGTGTCCCAAACGCCCAAATTCTCGAAGGGGTCCACTCTCGCGGAGTGACATACTAGATGCGATGGAAAATACTGGTGGGTCCTGAATACACCTCCCTCCATATCGACAGAACAGTTAGTTGCTAGAGGGGACATGTGACAAGACAGAGAGGACACGTGGCCCATACTTAGGGTGGCATGTGTTGTATACAAGTGGGTCCACATCACCTTGGGTGATGTTGGCATATTGATTTTCCTGGCTGATCACCTTCTCGGTCCCTTGATCATATGGTTACGATGCCTTCACATAACCCCTTGAGCTATGGCCTTCGTTATTTTGTAACTTCTACATTTGGGGATATTGAGGTGAGTCTTCCCCTATTTCTCCTAAAGTGGTCAATGTCGGGCTAAACTTGTCATAGATTTGACGGATGGGAAAGAACCCGAAGGATCCCTAGATCTAAGATTTGAGTCACTTCGTGGCTACAACCTTCAAGAGTTTTAAGGTGAGTCTCCCCCTATTTCTATCGAAGTAGGACTTCACCGAAGTACCGTACATGGGTCCCTCCTTCTGTGCGATCAGATGGTTACATGGGGCTCCTACAATCTCCATAGATCTATGATTCTCCTTACTTCGTAACTTCGACGTTCGGGGAGTTCAATGCTATAGAATCTCCCTTCTCTCGAAGTGGAACTTCGTCGAGGTCGTCTCGGTGTAGATACAATGGTTGAGGGAACCCCCAAACATTCTCGATCGATGGCTCATGTTACTTCACGATGGAGAGTTGGATCATGTTTTAGTCGGTAAGACAGGTTCCTCTAACCATTACAGAAACTACTCAATGTCGGTCAACCTTACAGGTAACCGTAACTCTCGGTTACCTTCAACCAATTTGTGACTATTAGGGATGAAAATACTCCGAAGTCCCAGACTCCCGAAGATCTGAAGCCAAAAGGACTTAACTCCCTTAGGTTTAGTATAGAGTTCCCAGATCTTGGTTATGTGGGACCTTCTAACTCTCGCGAGTAAACAAAAATTCCTTCATTGTGAATTTGTTAAGGACTTGGGCCTAATATCCCGGTCGCACAACAAGGATTCTGAAGAAAGTATCCTCTTCAGACTGACATGGCTAGATTGACGCAAGGCTTTCTATCCTATCCCTCCTATAGGTTTACATCCTAAGACATTTCGAAGGCTAATATGGGGAATATATACAATCAATATGAAGCATAAGTTCACAAGAAGATAAATGCATACACATAGCTTGATCATTCAATACACAAAAAAATTCTTAGATTTATAAATACATGCATTCATCCATTATTTCTTTTCAATACACAAAGTATGAAAACACTTATCGGAACTAGAAGACATGATGCGACTGCTGAAAGGGGTGCCTGTTTCCACCCAACCATAGGCTCAGTCACTCCTAATGGATTTACTACTGGTCACCCCCGAGATAGACCACAATGCTCTGAGAGAGAATTATTTCTTTCAGCTCAGCAACAGTTAGGGACGGAGGTTAATCTCCTCCTCCCACGGGATCTTGGAAACATGTTTTATTTATACCAAGAAAGGAGGCATGCTTGAGTAATTCCTCAGTCACTCACCAACCTCGTTTACCAGCTTGTATCATAACCCTGCTAGCCACCTCCTGCGACCGAAAAACACTCGTTTCTCTGTTCTCTCTTAAACTCGAGAGCTCAGTCTCCTTTCTATATCCACCACGCCTTCCTTTCTTTCCTTCCTCGACAAGATTGCGTGTGGCCCAAATCCCCAGTCCGTTGTCAGGTCTGAAAGCCTTACAAATGGGTGCTCTGCCCCATCTCCTCATTAACTCTTGAGGAGGTCTTCCCACCTACCAGCCTGTTTGGTAATTCATTCATGGGTCATAGGAATGTTCTGGTCCTAAGCAATTAAATCCAACAAGGTATTGGTTTGGTGGGGGTTATCTCAACCATTCCTGGTTCCCCTCACCATCTCTTTTATAGGATCCATGGTCTATCTTGGAAAACCCCCCCTTCAACAGTGATGCGACACTTATCCATTTTCTATTAATAACAAAAATTACATTCATTGACCTTTTATACAAAGGTTCATCAAATCAAACATTCACACATATCGAGTTTTCCATAGTCTCTTGGCCAATATAGTTATATTTATAAACTGGGGGAAAGAAGGGTGTTACAATGTGGGTGGCATAACCTTTTTTCCCAATGGGAAAGGAGCCCGACTCACTATTGATCGTTGATTTGGTTGAGCTAAGTGAATCAGAACCATCTGATCGAGGAGGTTTATTCCCTGGTCTATGTAGCCGCATTCCACCAAAGTAATTCCGAGAAGAAAATAGTGACAAGTTTATGGACTAGTCATGACCATGTCACACACACAGAGTTCTGTGCTACAATGAAAAAGATGAAGAAGGATTCCATGTGTGTGCCACGTGGGATAGAGGTCAATTAAGGGTGTAAAAATAAGACCAAAACCTTAAGGGGAAGGGAAATTTGACATCCCACCAGCCTAAGAGGGTTTTTGGGATCGGGTGTGTTACAAAATGGTATCAGAGTAGAGTTAAAACTCTAGGCTTGAATGGGTCACCAAGGCCGTGTGACTATTTAACAAAATTTTATATGATATAAGTATACACTTTGTTTTGAATGATTTAACTGTGAGTACTCACAATGATTTTGAGAAGGTCTGATAAGCAAGAGTGGAATCCTAGTTTGGGGTTACCAAAGTGAATTGGTGTTTGGAAAGGTCGAGAATTTTATGCCAATAAATTTAAATGTAATGGATAATAGTGTTTCATTGTTTCAACACATAGGACGTACAGAAAAGGAATAGAACTTAATGGTGCAACATAGTATGGAGGACACCTCACACTTCCAAGATGAATAATTTGATGGAATGAGGACAAGAGAAGCCCCTCCATATATGGTAGCCATAGTAAGGAGTCTGAAAGCAGATAATGAAAGGCTTGTGAGAGCTTAGGCTGACCAAGAAGAGTTTAATGCAGTGTTACTGCAGGGTGTATCCGATATTTATCAGCACTTGAAACAAGGTCCATCCAATAGTAATGAGAGATTACAACATTTAGATAAATTAAAGATCCCTTCAGATGTCCAGAAGCATGGAATAGCTCACAATAATGTAGAGAGAATTTCTTCTAGGAAAAGACACCAAGATGTTAAGATAAGCAGAGCTAGTGGAGACACTTCCATAGAGTCATCTAGTGGAAAGACCACTACAAAGGAACCGTGCAACAATGACATTA
Organism: Picea sitchensis; assembly: GCA_010110895.2. Lineage (NCBI taxonomy): Eukaryota > Viridiplantae > Streptophyta > Pinopsida > Pinales > Pinaceae > Picea > Picea sitchensis. The sequence continues at coordinate 20,028 of SNQJ01S0035821.1, read as the reverse complement.
GTTCAAGTCTTCCCAAGAATAAGAAAAATATACACTCACAAAGTTCTCTGACAGAAGAGTTCAAGAAGTCTAGTCACCTACCTTTGATGGACAAATCAAGAAGGGATAAGAAGCTGATGCTTGGCTGTTGGGATTAAGAAAGTATTTTAGAGTACAAAACTACTTGGAAAATACAAGGAAAAGACAACCATTTTCAATATAAATGGAGGATATTCCATATGGTGGGAGAACCTCAAGGAAGTTAAGGGATTAAAGGAAAGAAAGCTGACCTAGAAGCAATTTGATAAATACACCAGGAAGGAATATATATTTGAGAAGTATTATGATGGTAATATTAAAGAGTTCCATGAACACAAGTCGAGGCAACTTACCATGGATGCTTATGCCAAGATGTTATTAGAGTTGTTGAGGTACGCTCCTTACCACAAGGATGAGAAGGCAGGGATACAATGTTTTCTCAGTGGTTTTCCATTGTCCTATCAGGATAGGATTAAGTTTGATGATCATAATACTTTGGAAGACACCATCATAAATGATAAGTGTTGTTATGAGCAATCCAAGCATAGACACAAGCCTCTAAAGGATTGAAAGAGAAAGGGAAAGCCCAGATTGCAAAGGAAGGTATTTAAACCATCCCAATATAAGAATCTGAAGAAAGGTTCTTAGTTCAGTCACCCAAGCAGAAGTACGCACCAACATAACTTTCCATCTCAGAGTGTAAATAGACCAGCATAGAAGATAAGAGATAAAGTAGAGTAATAGAAGAAAGGACCTCTATAGTGTTGGGGTTGTGGATGATTTTAGGGGCTAAATTTCGCTCATGGGATAATTTTCCATGGTTTTTCCAAAAATGAGATTCGCTATTTTAAAAATGATTCGCCCAAATTCGATAGGATAAAATTATTTTACCTTAAAAATAGCCAAAATTTTATAAAAACTATATAAAATACTTAGAAATTTGAATATTTTTACAAAAAATATCGCCAAACCTTTATAGTTGACATATGAAGGATTAGTAAGATTCGCCAAGGTTTCTACATTTTAAAATAAATTTCCATCCTTAAAATCATCCCTGCTGTTGATATATTTCCCACACAGGTAGCATGACAACAAAAGAGTTTACCACATTTAGGAGGCTACTACAATAAATGATGTGGCCAAAAATGTGCCGAGAATTTATGCAGCTGTTGAGAATTGGCAAGAAGACCAGCAAGCTTCTATGGTGGAGTTGGAATGTACAATTTATGTTAACATTGAGTAAATTGTTGGGATGAATAAGCAATCTACAATGGTAACCTACAAACCAACTTTAAGACTGGAAACTAGCCTTTCTAATCTAGAGAGAGCTCTCTCTGAGAATTGATCTCTGATAGACAATTTTCTTTTCTTGATGACTAGATTTTAAACTTCAGGGTATATTTTTAACAGTTCTATTGACAAAACATAGTGTTTCTAGGGCTATGGAGTCAACCCCTGAAAACAAAGAAAAAAATTCTTGGCGGGTAGAATTCCTGAAAGGAATAAAGGCTAAACAAGGTGATGAGCTTCATTATTTAATTTGGTTATGTAGGGTGAAAGAAGAAAATAAACACAAAACATAATCAGAGCACCGCAGTGGATACATTCTGATCTTAGCTGAGAAGACAAACAAAATTTAAATCAATTCGGTCTAGAGCACCACTTAGATGAATTCTGGACTTAAAAAATTACCAATTTAAACAAAAGAGAAGTGCAAGTGAATATGAATACACAGGAAATACATACAAAGAGAGGTACAAACTTCAGAGCATCACCATTAGAATATTTTCTTGAGGAATTCAGGACTTCTGCACTTGTATTTCTTCAGATTCAGGATATTACATAGAGGATCAAAATATCTATACTTTTTCCCGCGCGCCCCCAATTTACATCAAAATGGTCCCTATATATAGAGAGAAAATCTATACTAAGCTGCTAGAAATCAAATTACTATCTCCTAAAGTTGTGGATCTGGTTGTTTTTAAAAGAATAACAACCTTTACAAAAATTCTCAAAAATAGGAAAGACGATCTGGCAATCACAAACTATCTGGGATGTTGTTTACAATCATGAAATATTTAGGAAAATCACAACCATACGGTTGTGATGGAATATTATACATGTTGTTGGACAACATTGTCACCACTGCATAGTAGATTATGTCTCTTGTTGCGCAACTGTTGGCTGTGAAATCTGTGCAGTGATATCACGTGATGAATCTTCATGCAGAGGTTGCACACGCAAATCCAGTTGGCTACAGAGAGTGGGGTCATCCAATTTGTCCGTAGCTTCTTTTTTCAAAGTCACCTGCAGTTGTAAGGCCCTATTTGTCCTTCTTAATGATAAGATTTGTCTTTTCAAATTCTTCATCTGTCTAAACAAAGCCCCATTTATTTTCAATTTCAATTGAGCGTCGGAGAGAGTTTCACATGCATTATCAATAATTGGTATGCACTCTTTGAAATGATCCATTATTATTTCCTCTGACATCCTATTTTCCTCCCTAATATCAATGATTACATCTTGGGCCTCTTTGAGCTTCTTTTTAAGCCAATTTATATTCTTTTCTCTTACTGTTGGTGAGGTAGGGGATAACTGACCTTCTTGACTCTGCGATGCTAGTGTTTCAATAATATTTTCTTCCAGTTGCCTTCTCAATTCTCTATTTTCTTGATAACATTGGGATATGACTTGTTGAGCTTGCTTTAGTTGTTGTTTCATTTCCTGGGTATTTGCATTTTCCTCACCCAACTCCACCTGTCTTTCATCAATTCCCTTGTTTTCACATTCAACAAGCTTTAGATGAACTGTGTGTATGGGAAATCTCTTGGCAGAGGACTTGGTGCGCGGTTTACTGGGAGCTTGGATATCCTCATTTTTATCGATCAATCTTGAACTACTTCTCTTCTAGGATGTTGGTTGACTGAATGACGAGTCTTCTATTTCTTTTCCTTTTATTCTTTCAGTAACATCTTCCTTGCTTGCCTCTAAACTATGAAGTGTTGATTCCTCCATAGATATAGGAATGTCTCCTTTAGTGTCTCTGGGAATGCTAGCCAAAATCAGAAAAGAATTCCAGTCCTTGTTCAAATGTCTCAATTCTTCAACCACTAACATCTTAATTAATGAAAAATGGAATAAGTTGTTCCCTGGCTGATCAACTTTGGCCTGTACACTATCTGCCATATTTTTGAGGCTTTGACACAAGAAGAAAGACACGTTTAAGGTGTTTTCCCCTATGAAATGCATCAGTAACATGATGTGGTATGGATGCACCTTGTCAAATCTTCCTTCACAGGTGAAATATTTCTTGATTATCCTCAAAATTTTCTCAAAAGGCTCTAGGAGATACTCTCTTGGAAAGGCAACTCCAATTTTTCGATTTTGATATTCAAGCTTGATGAAATTGATATAACATGAAATGTCTAAAGGCATACCTTTAAACCATTTTTCTCCCTGCAGAGATATCTCCATCACAACTGACATAGTTTCCTCCATCACTTGGAAAATGATTCCCGCAATTGTCGCACTGACACCAGTAAAATTGAGGGTGAACTACTCAACTAGTTGGGCATTATATCCTTGAATTATTCCGCAAAAATGAATACATTCAGCTTGTTCAAAAGACGCCCTGATCGCTAGGTCTGGATTTATTTATTTCAAATCCTGAGGTTCAAACCTCACGACCCTACCACTTCTTACATTCTTTCTTTTTCTTTGGGAAGTTGCCATGATGCTGACATATGTTAATTTCAAGCGTGCAACGATAAATGGTAATACCCTCTCTGTGTAGCGAATAAGAATGATGAAATTTGTAGAAACTGCAAGAAAAAGTAGCACAAGAATCTTTGCACGACAAACAAATTAGTAACTGTCAATTCAACGCAATGAGAAATTCGATGCGATAGTAAAGTGCGACGGAAAAAATCGGTGTAGTGGGAAAACTTGGCGTGATAGGAAATTGTGATGGAAATTTTGGTGTAGTGGAAACTCGACATGGAAACAAAGAGAAATGGGAGATTTGGCACAGTGAAAATCTCAGTGCAACAGTAGGTAATTCAGAAGGAAGAAACAACTCGTTCCAAAAAAATAGTTTGCAGCGAGCTCCAAAAAGAATTTTAAGCAATCGCTGAAAACAATGGAGGAGACAGAACAAAATCAAAACAATAGACTTACAATACAACTGACAACAAATACCTTTTATGCAATGAAGGGCTCTAGAGCTTGCAGAAAAAAATATGGACGACGCACAAATTATGAAAGAGATGGAGAAGCATGAAATGTGACCAATATTTATGCTTGAATGGATAAGAAATGTAATCATGGAAAAGGATGGTAAATCTATGGCAATGAGAAGGTCGAAATCAGGTTGAATATTTGAGCAACAAACTCGTGCAACAGGTACACTTTGAAGTGTGCAAAGTACAAATGATAGGAGTGCCATGATTTTTCACTTTTCTGACATCATGATTAGGTAATGATGCGCATAGTATATTTTGACATGACCTTTATCCTAACCACTTGAATCAACTTTGGTACCTAAATTCCCCTTTTTTGATATGACTCAATATTTCAGAAGATAAACCCTTAAAAATTACACATGACTAATCCTTACACCCCTTTTCTAACTTTTATCCAAAATCCTTACTCAATGTTTTAAACCATCCCTTAGTTTTTCACTGACCTCATGAACTTTGACACACCAACTGCGACTTATTTAGGAAAACCTTATTTTTTCAAATAACTCAAACACGACTCTAAAAAAAAATGGATGAACCTACGATTCTAACTATAAAAAACATGGTGCTAATAGTTGGCTCCAATGGGGATTCTATCCTCCCAGTGAGGTAGCAAAGAACAGTAGACCAAGTGCATGACCATTGGGATTTATTTGACTTAAAATTCTAAACTGACAAAATAAACTCACTTACCAAACTTTCTTGACACAACTTTGACCAAACTCAACATAAACATAGGGCCTTCACTTCGGTCTTCAATTTTCTGTTGATTTTTTATTCGAAATTCTTCATCTGAAAATAAAAATGGTTATTTACAATGACATGAAGATATTGGAATATTTTTTAAACCAATTAATGTTTGAGAAACCTGCCATTTACAGGACCCCCACCGATAAGATTTCCATTAAGCTCCTTCAACAAATAAACATTGCTCCCATGGTACACAACAATCTTGAATGGTCCTAGCCAAAGATGATCAAATTTACCATGTTTCCCTCTGTCTTCATTCCTTGTGTCCCATTTCAGTACCAAATCATTCACCTTGAAATCATCTTCCTTAGCGTGTCTATCAAAATCTCTCTTCATTTTATCTTGGTGTCATTGTGATTTATTGAAGACCTGTTCTCTCATTTGTGGTACATGGATTAATTGGTTTATTCTTCTTGAAACATCATTGGGTTTGACTTCTTGTTCTTGCATCAGTCTCATCATTGACAATACTAATGAGGTAGGAAAAACTGCCTCTGAACCATATACGATCTGGAAAGGCGATTTGGAAATAGACCTTTTAGTGGTAATTCTTGTTGGGACTGCTTCGATCCATTTGGTGAAGTAGTCTGTGGTTGTCAAAATCCACCTATGTTGAGCAGAGGATGACAGATGAATTTCCCCTATGAAATCAAGATCCCATTGCATGAACGATGCTTCAACGGAGATAGGCTTTAAAGGTATAGGATGAAACTTTCTTTTTCCTTCGAAGATTTGGCATTCATGGTAGCTGGAAACTTCCTTGTATACATCAGAAAAAATACCGGGCCAATAAAACAATGACCTCATTATTTTTTGCACAATATTCTTCCAATAATGATGTCCCCCACAGTCTCCTTTGTGAAACTCTTTGATATCCTTTTTCATTTCCTCTTCCAGCAAAAAAATCAACAAATTCCACCTGGATCTTTCCAATACAAAGAATGGTCAAGAATGCAAAACTTTGTTTATTTCAACTTCAAAAATCTATCTTTGGTTAATTTTCTCAACCTGGGAGGAGCTTGTAAATTTCTCAATTCATAAATAATATTAGTGTACTAAGGAGAATCAAGGAACCTTTGGGCTATTTGTGGGACTGTTTCTTCTTCTGAATTTTATGATAAATCAACAATAAAATTGATTCCCAAAACATCATAATTTGACTGTGGCATCAATTTTGCAAGCCCTTGACCTTTAACCAACTTTTTAGGTTTTATTTCGAGGTCATATTCCAACATTACTGCTATCCATTTTCCCCTTCTCCCCTCAGGATCATGTTGGGTCAAAATGTCCTTTACAGAATTGATCGATTCATAAGCGATGACATGGGAATGCAAGATATAAGTTCTAAATTCTTTAAGAGATTTTACCAAGGCAAATGCCTATTTTTCCATGATTTCATACCTTAATGGGGAGTCTATTGATGTCCTACTATAATAAGCTACCAACCTTTCAAATTTATGATCATATTTTTGCAACAAAACACCAACAATGGTGTGTTCTGAGGCAAAATAAAATAAAATTAAATCCTTTGTAAAATCCAGACTGGCTAACATTGGAGCTTTGGTCAACGCCACTTTAATATCTTCAAAAGACTTCCTAGATTCAGTAGTCCATTTTATTTCATTTCCTTTCCTAAGCATATTTTTGATATACTTTATGATCTCAGCCAAGTTAGGAATAAACCTTCTAAAAAAAATCACTTTTCCTAGGAAAGATTGTACCTCTTTCTTACTCTCGGGAGTACCGATATTCAGAATTGCTTCCACTTTGGTGGGGTCTATTTTAATCCCTTCCTTTTAAATGACGTGTCCAAGCAATTTTCCTTCTTTCATTCCAAAGTTGGTATTTTTCGGATTCAATGAGATGCCAAACTTTCTGCATTTCTGGAAAACCCTTCTTAGATGTTTGAGATGTTGATCATCGAATTCTGAAAATACAGTGATATCGTCTAAATAAATAACAATAAACTTATCATTTTCATCGACAAAGGCTATGTCCGTGGCCCTTTGGAAAGACTCTCCAACATTCATAAGCCCAAAAGGCATTTTTGCATACGCAAAAGTGCCCCAAGGTGTTGTAAAAGCTATTTTTTCTTGGTCATCTAGATGTACCATAATCTGGTTGTAACCAGAAAATACATCAAGCATTGACATCTTCTGAGATTCCACCACTTTCTGCAGGATATAATACATCTTGGGAAGTGAATAATTGTCTTTGATACATACCCTGTTTAGATTACGAAAATCTACACATAACCTTATCTCACCGCTTTTCTTCCTAACAGGCACTAGGTTAGCCACCCATTTGGAAAATCTTAAGGACACAATAATTTTGGCATCAAACAATTTCCTTACCTCTTTTTCAATAAATGGAAACAACATGAGGTTTATTCTTCTCAACTTCTGCTTGAAGGGTTTATGATCTTCCTTGATGGGAATTACATGCTGAATTACATTAGTATCATCGACCTTCAAATCTTCATAACTCCATGCAAAGATGTCGGGAAAATCCTGCATAAGAATGATATACCTATTTTTAGTTTATGGACTGAGCATTTTTGATAGTTTGATGATCTTGGGATCCTCTTGAGTCGCAATGTTTCAATATTCTATATCCTCATTATTTGTAGTGATTTTAGGATTTTTGTCTACATCATTGTTGTCAAAAATCTTCTCCAATGGAACCAAGCCTTTAGGGATAATGTTATTTTTGAGTTGTACTATATCTCTTCCAACAATCTGATTCTAAAAAAGGTCATCATTTTTTAACACATTTTCATATTCATTCTCTTCACAAAATCACTCATCATCAATATTTAAATTAGCAAACTCATCACTGATATGAAGGAATCTTTCTACCTGTTTGTCATCTTCAAATATTTTCCAGCATTTAATGTTATCAGGAACTGCTGGCCTATGCTTGACTTCAATTTCCTACCTTTTATTAAGAAAAAATGGAATTGTGAAAACCGAATATGAAGTAGCCAATGCGTCTGCAATTTGATTTATCCCCCTTGGAATCACTAATAAATTGTATTATGAAAACTCTTCAAGAAGATCAAGCACTAAATTCCTATATTCTCTCAATCTAGGATGCTTGGAATGATATATACCCTTTACCTGGTTGATAGCAAGCTTAGAATCTCCATGAAAAACTATCCTCCTAGCACCCAACTCTTTTAAAGTCTTCAATCCCAAAATCAACACTTCATGTTCGGCCATATTATTGGTGCAATCAAAAGAAAGATTATAAGAACAAATTTTTGTACCTATATTGGGAGGATTAATCCACACACAAGCTCCTGCTCCTTCCCTACTAGCAGCTCCATCAAATCTCATATTCCACATTTCATCTTCTGCATTGTTTTGTTGATTTGTAATCTTCTCTGCTTGATGATCAATTTCGGATTTAATAGCTATTACAGTTGTTGAGTTCTCTTCTTCAAAACTCAAGTCATTATAGAAAATAGAGGAACCAACATCAGTATCAACGAAGTAAATGGGATGATTATTTGGTTGAGTTTTTCTACTCACCATGTACTTGAGAAACACTTCTTTGAACAACCTCCTTTATTGGCCAAACACATGGATAGTAGCATATGACATATCCATTTGCAAATTTCCCTTTAACTTTGCATCCCAAGATCTATATAACAACATGCCAAATTTAGGAGGAATGTCAGCAACCACCATATCCATGATCATATTTTTTAGGGAATTTGACATAATGATACAACCAGGTCTTTGATTAAACCCAAACATTTCACCTTCCTTGAATCAAAAGAGAATATATCCTTGTAATGTCTTGTAATGTCAAGTCCCAACTCATCCATAATGACCTTGGGCATCAGATTATGTGATGCTCCTGAATATAACATGGCATTATGTAAAGTCATGTCATGGATTTTAAGGCTGACATAAAAAGGAGGAACATCATCAACATCACCACTCTCCTCCACACATGGGCCAAACAAGATAGAAGGGTGATCATCTTGTACATTCAAGGTGTTAGGGGTTTCTTCCATTTTTAGCATTTTAATGATCTGATTCCTATATTCTCCATTCTTAATCAACTCATTAAATGGAACAAAAATTTTGATTTTAGCCATCTCACTTTCAAAATTAAAAGGAGATGGGGCCTTCTCTACCTCTTTGATGACTGCTTCCTTTCTCACTTGAGGTATTTTATTTTGGGGTTCTTCTTTGGATTTACCTTTCTCCATTGCATCCATTGCATCCTTTGCTAAATTATCTTTCTTTGGTTGACTTGAAGAAGGTATATTGGTCTAAAGTTCCCTTGTAGGATTTGTCTTTGGAGGATTTACAGGCACCTTTTTACTTGTGAGGTTGTACTGTTTCTGAAGTTGCATAATAGAATTGTGGTATCCTTTCCTGAACTCTTGTGTCTCCAATGACAACATATCATCATTATCCTGCATAAACTTGTCATTTGCATCCATAAATTGATCATGTTCTTCTTTTGTCAAGAACACATTTGTTTCTATATCGTCACAACAATGCATATCGTCTTCAATTGTTGGATCAAAATCCTCATTTTCATATTTGTTTTGGAAAGGGGGTTTTATTTGTTGATCAAATTGATTTATATGATCTCTTTGCATGATCTGAGGAACTCGAGCTCTTCTGAAATTTTGATTTCTGGGCTGAAAATCAGTTTGATCCTTGGTGGCAGGATTATTTTCCAAGGAAATTCTTTCCATGAATCTTTCCATAGTCTTCGTCATCAAATAAAATTTCTCATCTCATGATTGAGAAGTTGAGGGATGTGCTTCTCCTTGGACCTTCTTGACATCTCTGTCAGGGTTATGTTTGATTTTCCTTGATGCCATCAAATTTACCTCGACTTCAATTGCATCACTCAACATATCATCTAATGCATTGGATCTTCTTTCTCTTAACAACAAGGCAAAGTCACTGTCAAAGGAATCAACATATCGAAGTTGAGCAGCTCCAGGAGAAGGTTTGACTTCTATAGGAATTGAATTATAGACTTTCATAAATCTGGTTGAAAACTCTTGTACTATTTCATTTGGTGATCTTTTTATATTATTGTACCGAGTTAACAACTGGAGAGGATTCTTTTTATCACCTCACCTTGCAAGAAAAAGCGTTTCAAAACATGAAAAATTAAGGATACTCGTTGAAGCAAGGGCTTTAAACCATTTTCTGACTTCTCCCGAAAGACTTTGTGCGAACAACCTGAGTTTTGCATCCTCATGATCTACTTCCTCTAGATCAACAAAATCATTGAACTAGTCCAAATGTCTTTGGTCTGATGTATTTTCTTCAGCATCGAATGACCTGATTCTCTGATTATAATTTTGGCGTAAATCATACAATTGGGCAGGAAAGGCAAGAGGAGCAAATCTGGCTTCCATGGCTCTAGGAGGATTTTGAGCTATTTGAACAATTTGAGCAGGGACAATCTGAATAGGAACAATGTGAATGGGGATAATGGGGATCAAAGACTGAAATTTCTTCTCATCAAAGATAATTTCATTCAACTTAGATTCTGATCTAGATCTGAACAAGGTTTGCTCAAATTTTAAATCAAAATCAAGGTCATCAATATTTTTTACACCGTCTTTGGGTAATGATATATTTTTGTCCAGGAAGGAAACTTATTTAACTATCCATTCATTTCTTTTGTGCAATAGCTTCTCAAGGTCAGACACATATGCAATAGGTTCTAGATCAGGGTTCCTTCTAGTGTATATTTTCTTAGCAATCGTGATTTATTATTTACTGAATACACAAGACTATGCTACTGATCTTTTCAAATGAAGTCACCAGGGTAATAAAAATCCAGCCAAAAAAAATGTTTGATTCACTGTTATCCACAAGAATCAAATATAAGATTTAATTTGTTCTTCTTAGGTAAAATTTTCAATTTTGTCCCCGACAACGATGCCAAAATGTTAACGCTGAGTAAATTGTTGGGCTGAAAAAAAAATCTACATAGGTAACCTGCAAACCAACTTTAAGACTGGAAACTAGCCTTTCTAGTCTAGAGCGGGCTCTCTTTGAGACTTGATCTCTGATAGAAAATATTCTTTTATTGATGGCTAGATTTTAAACTTGAAGGTAGATTTTTTCTGCTGACAAAAGATAGTGTTTCTAGGGATGTGGAGTCAACCCCTGAAAACAAAGAAAAAAATGCTTGGTGGGTAGAATTCCTCAGAGGAATAAAGGCTAAACAAGGTGATGAAATTCAATATTTAATTTTATTATGTAGGGAAAAATAAGAAAAGAAACACACAACAAAATCAGAGCACTGCAATGGATGAATTCTGATCTTAAGTGAGAAGACAGAAAAAATTTAAATCGGTTCAGTCTAGAGCACCACTTAGATGAATTTTGGACTTTAAAAATTACCAATTTAAATAGAAGGGGAGTGCAAGTGAATATGAACACATAGGAAATACATACAAAGAGAGGTACAAACTTCATAGCATCACCATTATAATATTTTCTTAAGGAATTTGAGACTTCTGCATTTGTATTTCTTTAGATTCAGGAGATTACATAGAGGATTACAATATCTATACTTTTTCCCATGCACCCCAATTTACATCAAAATAGTCCCTATTTATAAAGAGAAAAGCTATACTAAGCTGCTAGAAATCAAACTACTATCTCCTAAAGTTGTGGATCTGGTTGTTTTTAAAAAGAATAACAACCTTTACAAAAATTCTTAAAAACAGGAAAGTCGATCTGGCAATCACAAACTATCCGGGATGTTGTTTACAATCATAAAATATTTAGGAAAATCACAACCATACGATTGTCATGGAATATTATGCATGTTATTGGACGACATTGTCACCGCTGCGCAATAGATTGTGGCTCTTGTTGCACAACTGATGGCTGTGAAATCTACGCAGTGATCTCGCATAGTGTGTCTTTAGGAACAGGTTGTGTGCGCGAATCCAGTTGACTACAGAGAGTGGGGTCATCCAATTTGTCCGTAGCTTCTTTGTTCAAAGTCACTTGTAGTTGTAAGGCCCTATTTGTCCTTCTGAATGACAAGATTTGTATTTTCAAATTCTTCATCTGTCTCAAGAAAGCCCCATTTATTTTCAATTTCAATTGAGTGCCGGAGAGAGATGCACATGCATTATCAATAGCTGGTCTGCACTCTTTGAAATGATCCATGATTCTTTCCTCTGGCATCCACTTTTCCTCCCTAAGCTTAATGATTACATCTTGAGCATCTTTGAGCTTCTTTTTGAGCCAATTTATATTCTTTTCTCTTGCTGTTGGCGAGGTAGGGGATAAATGACCTGCTTGACTCTGCGATGTTGGTATTTCAATAATCATTTTTGCCAGCTGACTTCTCAATTCTCTATTTTCTTGATAACATTGGGCTATGACGCGCTGATCTTTCTTTAGTTGTTGTTTCATTTCCTAGGTATTTGCATTTTCCTCACCCAACTCCACCTGACTTTCATCAATTCCCTTGTTTTCACATTCAACAAGTTCTACATGAACTATGTGTATGGGGAATCTATTGGCAGAGGACTTGGTGCGTAGTTTACTGGGAGCTTGGATCTTCTCAGTTTTATCATTCAATATTGACCTGCTTCTCTTCTGGGATGTTGGTTGACTGAATGATGAGTCTTCTATTTATTTCCCTTTTCTTCTTTCAATAACATCTTCCTTTCTTGCCTCTGAACTATGAAGTGTTGATTCCTCCACAGATAGAGGAATGTCTCCTTTAGGGTCTCTCAAAATGTTAGCCGAAATCAGAAAATAATTCCAGTCCTTGTTCAAATGTCTCAATTCATCAACCACTAACATCTTAATTAATGAAAAATGGAATAAGTTGTTCCCTGACTGATCAGATTTGGCCTGGACACTATCTTCCATCTTTCCTAGGCTTTGACACAAGATGAAAATAAGGTTTAATGTATTTTCCCCTATGAAATGCATCAATAACCTGATGTGGTATGGATGCACCTTGTCAAATCTTCCTTCACAGGTGAAATATTTCCTGATTATCTTCAAACGTTTCTCAAAAGTCTCTAGGAGATACTCAGTTGGAAAGTCAGCTCCAATTTTCTAGTTTTGTTATTCAGGCTTGATGAAATCCATACAACATGAAATTTCTAAAGGCATACCTTTAAACCATTTTTCTCCCTGCAAAGGGATCTTCGTCACAACTAACATAGTTTCCTCCATCACTTGGAAAGTGATTCCCGCAATTGTCGCCGTGACACCAGTAAAATTGAGGTCAAAATGCTCAACTATTTGTGCATTATATCCTTGAATGCATTAGAAAAAACACATACATCCAGATTGTTCAAAAGGTGTCTTGATCATTGAGTCTGCATATATTAATTTCAAATCTTGAGGTTCAAACCTCACGACCCTGCCACTTCTTACATTCTTTCTTTTGCTTTGGGAAGTTTCCATGGTGCTGGCATATGTTAATTTCAAGCGTGCAATGATAAATGGTAATACCCTCTCTGCAAAATGAATAAGAATGATGAACTTTGTATAAACTGCAAGAAAAAGTAGCACATGAATATTTGCGCGACAAACAAATCAGTAACAGTCAATTCGGCGCAATGATAAATTCAACGCGGTAGTAAAGTGTGATGGAAAAATTCGACGTAGTGGGAAAACTCGATGTGGTAGGAAATTGTGACGGAAATTTCGGCGTAGTGGAAACTCAGAGCGACAACAAAGAGAAATGGAAAACTTGGCACAACGGAAATCTCAGTGCAACAGTAGGTAATTCATAAGGAAGAAGGCTGACTGTGAGAAGAAACAACTCGTTCCAAAAAGCTAGTTTGCAGTGAGCTCCAAAAATACTTTTAAGAAATGGCTAAAAACAATAGAGGAGACATAGAAAAATCAAAACAACAGACTTACAATACAACTGAAAAAAAATAGATTTTACGCAACGAAGGGCTCCAAAGCTTGCTAAAAAAACTATGGACGATGCACAAATTTTGAAAGCGATGGAGAAGAATGAAAGGTGACCAATATTTATGCTTGAATGGATAAGAAATGAAATCATGGAAAAGGACGGTAAATCCATGGAGATGAGAAGGTCGAAATTAGGTTGAATATTTGCGCAACAAACTCGTGCAATAGGTACACTTTGAAGTGTGCAAAGTTCAAATGATAGGAGTGCCATGATTTTTCACTTTTCTGACTTCATGATTAGGTAATGATGCTCATATTATCTTTTGACATGACCTTTATCCTAACCACTTGACTCAACTTTGGTACCTAAATTCCCCTTTTCTGACATGACTCGATATTTCAGAAGATAAACCCTTACAATTCACACATGACTAATCCTTTCACCCTTTTCCCGACTCTTATCCAAAATCATTACTCGATATTTCAAACAATCCCTTAGTTTGTCACTGACCTCATGAACTTTGACACACTAGCTGCGATTTATTTAGGAAAACTTTTTTTTTTCAAATAACTAAAACTTGAATCTAAAAAAAATGGACGAACCTATGACTCTAACTATAAATAACATGGTGCTAACAATTTCCAAGAAAACTATTTTTATTTTTTTTGACCCTGGTTCCAACATTAGCCGTGTTTTGCCTCAAATTGTTGAATCATGTGCCTTATAAAGGAAAAAGAATGCAAAATCATGGTTGGTTCAGTTAGCCAAGTGGACTAAGAGAAAGGTATCAGAGGTAATAGAGGCATGTCCATTGGAAATGAGTGGACTGCACACACAAGCAACCTTAAATATCCTGTCCTTAGGATCATACATTGTGTTTATAGGAATGGACTAGTTAGTTGTCCATAAGGTGATATTGAACCACTATGAAAATACCTTGGAATGTGAAGTTGAAGAAGGAAACACAAGGGTTCTCATGTAAGGAATTCAAAATCTAGTATTAGTGAGATAGATATCAGTGCTGCAAATCAAGAAGTTTAGTCGCAAAGGGTGTCCCTTGTATGAAATACAAGTGCTCAATGTAGTAGAGAATAATGAGATGGAGATTGAGGATCACCCAGTGTTGTGGAAATTAAAAAATGTATTCCTAGAGGAGGTACTTGGAATTCCTCCTAAGTGAGACATCAATTTATCAATAGATATTGTACTGGGAGCAGTACCATCCTCAAAAGTACCCTACAAAAAAAGGACACCAGAGCTAGTAGAGTTAAAAATGCAATGGAAGGAAATGATGGATAAAGGGTATATCAGGTCGAGTGTATCCCCGTGGGGAGCGCCCATGTTGTTTTTAAATAAGAAGGATGGTACATTGAAGTTGTGCATTGATTACCAAGAATTGAACAATATGACCATCAAGAACAAGTATCCATTGCCTAGGATTGATGATATTTTTGATTAGGTCAGAGGAGCTACAACCTTTTCTAAAATCGACTTAAGATATGGATATCACCAAGTCAGAATTAATGATAAATACATACACAAGACATGTTTTAGAATGAGACATAGAAATTATGATTTTGTGGTGGTTTCATTTGGTCTTATCAATGCACCAACCACCTTCATGTGCTTAATGAATAATGTTCTCAACAAGTATTTGGATAACTTTGTTCTCATATTTGTTGATGATATCTTGGTGTATTCCAAGACCAAGGAAGAGCACAAAGAACATATTAAGTTGGTGTTACAGGTGTCGAGAGATCACCAGTTGTATGAAAAATTTAGCAAGTGTGACTTCTTCCAGAAGGAGATCCAATATTTGGGCCACATAATCTCAACAGAGGGAGTTGCAGTAGATCCCGAGAAGATCAAGACAATCATGGATTTTATATACCCTTTAAATGTAACTAAGATAAGATAATTTATGGGGTTAGTTGGATACTACATGAGGTTTATTAATGTATTTTCCAAGATTGGTCATCCCATTACCTCATTGCAAAGAAAAGGGATGATGTTTGTATGGTCAATAGAGTGTGAAGCCAACTTTCAACAAATGAAACATCTCTTGACCAATTCCTCTATTTAAAGATTGTAGACCTTGGGAAACATATTTTGGTTTGCATTGATGATTGCAAAGAAGGACTTCGTGGAGTTCTTATGAAAGAAGGACAAGTGATCTATTATGAATCAAGGAAGATGAATGAGCATGAGCAATGAAATGTCACCCATGATTTAGAGCTTGCAGCTATTGTGCATGCGTTATAAATGTGGAGGCATTACCTACTTGAGAGAATATTTGTCTTGATGAAATATTATTCTGGTTTGAAATAGTTGTTTGATCAACCACGATTGAATGCTAGACAAGCCAGATGAATGGTGCTAATTAGTGAGTTTGATTTAGAAATCAAACATATAAAAGGGAAATAAAATTGATTGGAAGATGCACTTAGTCGAAGTGAGTAGACAATATGTTATCACACATTATTGTATGGGGTGTTTATTTCCTTTGGATTTGGCCATTGGGTGACCATATGTGAGGAAAGGGGGCTAAGAACCCAATTTTATCATTTATCCTAAGTTTTGTGCCCGAGCGCGTTGTGCTAAGGGGCACGTAGATTTGGGTGGCTGAGATCTACATGCTTAGATCTATGGTGCAGGATCCATATCGGACCCCCCTTGAATTTATACCTTTAACGAGTGGGGGGTCCGAGTTGGTGGTTTTTGAGTGCGGGCTCTCCACTAACGTGGTGCCTCCTCGCTAACTCTGACCCCCCCGGCTCAATAACTCTTACCACCTCCCCCCCCTCCGAGTAGACTGCTTACCGCCTCCGCTTACTGCCTTCCTTTCCCGTCGACACCTGTCTTCTACTCACATCACCCACTCGCACTTGTCCCCTGAAACTGTAATACCTCCCTATCAATGCCTACCATGTGTATCCCACTACCTCTTCATGTCACATCTTCTTTCCACCTCCTCCTCTCGCTTCACGACACCTGTTCCGATGCCGCTTCATCCTGCGTCATTATTATTCCCATTGCGCCTGCCACCGCAGCCTCTCCTCGGTCTCCTCTTCACCTTCCTGTGCCATGTCACCTCCACCATCATCTCCATGTTTCCCCTCTTGACCAATCATACTCCTCTCCCTTTACACTTCGACCCATGCTTTCCCAATCATCCTCCACTCTCGCTTCCTTCCACCGGGTCCCCGAGCATGCGCTGTAGCCTGTTGATCCCACACCAATCACCCCGCCTTGTTCATTTCTCTCTCTGCCACATCATCACATAGACATTCTGTAGTGCTATGGCGCTACAAAATTGTCTTATTAATATACACTATCAACACTGACGGAGCCGATATTGTTTTTGACAGAGAAGACATCAACGTAAATCTTTACGCCTGACAGAGGCTGCAAGCGCAATCTGACAAAGAGACTCAGAGGGAATTTTGAGCTCGCGTCTGACAAGGGAATGTGTGCACCAAGAAGACTGCATGCATAGTCCGACTAATAAGACATAGACGCAAAGCATTCATTGGGTGGTCATGCCACACTCCTGGTAGTGGCGAATTTTTTGAGTATATGTAGGCAGTTTTGAGTCATTGTAAAGCGTCGATGGTTGAGCTACGCTCCTGCATTGTAAAGTTTTAATGAAGCTTTGGTTCTTCTGGTTATGTATCTGTATTTGAGACTTATTGTTTAATGTAATTCAATTTCCTTCCATCTCTCTGTAACAACTGTGTTAGAACACTCGGGCATGGATGATCCAGTCGAGGGTAGTTATGTTTTTGTGATGTAGGTTTGATCATAGGGACATCACGACCCATTTTAATCAGTCTCTTGTGTTGTCTTTTCCCTCCAACACAGAATGACTTGGGCATGGATGATCCAGTCGATTTGTTGTTATTGAATTGTGATGTATGTTTGATTTCAGTTCACTGATAATTTCATTCAGTTCCCTAAAACTTTGAACCAAGAGGATCTTTTCTTCTGAGTTTTTCCTCTTTAGGCTACTGGAAGACCGGATGTCCACAAAAGACCTCTTCATTCTCCTCAATTTATTCCCCCTACTCACCCTTATTACAACTTACTGACCAAAGTTAGATCAAGACCTCATCTGCTTATGCATACCAGCCCAGTTTTATGAGTTGAAGTGATATAATCCCGAATCTACGTCCATTAGACCTCCTTTAAATTTATTCATTATGACATACAAAATGATGGGCACTGGGCTTACCTTTGCTGCAATCATGAGGTGACTTTTGGTGCTAACATTTCTGTCGCTATTGCCGAGGACAAATTGAATATTTTCCCTAGGATTGAACGACAAAGCTTACTAGTTCTGAAGGTGCATGATAACTTAGTACATCAGGATTGCAACTATGCACCTGGCGACTCCAATGAGGCGACTCCACTGTCTCAACTCCACTGTTTCAGTGTGGCTGCTTCTTGGTACACCTGGTAGCCCTCAGGAGAACACACCGATTAGATCTAGTCTTTGATGATGAACAAAGACCAGACACACTCTTATTTCACATCATTCACTTGGTGACTCCATGGTTTAAGGATCGATTGGCAACTCCACTGGTCTAAAATGGTCAGGATTCTGGCTCGAAGGTTTTCTCCTTTTGATTTTTCTGTTGTTCCTGATTTTCCAAATGATGTCCCTACTCCAAATGAATGGAATGATTATTTGCCTATATTTAGAGAGCGTAAAGAGGATAACCCTTCTCAACATCTCAGTGAGTTTCATGAACTCATGCACCAGTGGGAGATACATCATGAGGATGTATTCATGAATATGTTCATGTTCTCTTTAGCAGGGGATGCTCGTGAGTGGTATCATTCTTTACCCCCTGCTAGCATTTATTCACTGGGATAATTTCATGAAGCTTTCAATGCTCATTGTTAGAAGTTTTATCCCTCTGAGTTAATTTGTCATAGTTATTGTGAGGGATACAATGAGTGTATTCAAGATATAGTTGCTTCCTACGCAGACTGTGAGGATGAGCCTAATAACTTGGATCACAAATCAGTTCTTTCTCTTCCCTGTTCGCCTGCATAAGAGGAAATATATAAGGATGAGGACCAGGAGGAAGAACGTGCTCCGAGTGAGTTGGTGGAGCTAGTAAAATCTCTTTCTACATAGATAGAGGAATTGAAGGTAGATCAGGACTGCTGCCTTTTTGAGGAAAAGCAACAGATCCCTGTACCATATTTTGACGACTCAGGAAGCAACCAACCTCTGTATGACAACTCTGACTCAGATTGTAAGCTAGATATGCAGGATTTCCTGGAACATACAACAGAGGCTTGTCCTCTATTCATTAAAGAAAATTATCCTAAGGAAATCAACCATCTTGGGCCTGCAGAAGGCCAAGATAAGAACTTTCCCTTGGGTCCTTTTTATGATGATTATGACTTTGATCCTTGGGAGATCCAAGGAGGAGAGGAGCAACAGAAGGGGAATTTTGGTCCCTGTCCTGAGCCTGTGAGTGAGTAGAAATTGTCTGAGGTCAGTCAACCTACATCAATTTCTCATCCACCTGTTCCTACTAGAGATATTTAGCCATGTGTGAGCAACTGTGTGGCAGAGTGGGATACCTGTAATAAATTTTTTGGATTTTTCTGCTTGTCCTATGAGCCTATGAAGGAATACATGGAGTTGTATTTCCTTCATGTTTTGAAGTTGCCCAACTTTATCCTGACCTCATCATTAGGAGGAAAGATGAAGAATGTAATTGTTCTGCTGTCATGGTTGCATTCTTTGTTATTAGTCACTGACAAAGTGAAAGAACTTCCAGTCAGGAAGTTACTTGAATGACTATGGTGAAAATTTTCTTTCACCTAGCACCATGTAAAAATCAATTAGTCTAGGACTGTATATAAATAAGATCCTATGGATCCCATGTGTGTTTGTTTTCATTTTTACTTATCAGTCAGTATTCCTCAATGGGGTGTTTTGAGCTTGAATACATAGCCCAATGCAGAAGGTGACTGGAACTATAGAAGAAGATCTTAGAGCCTCATAGGGAGGAATCTATCCCCCATGGAGCCTAATGTTATCACACATTATTGTATGGGGTGTTTATTTCCTTTGGAATTGGCCCTTGGGTGACCATATGCGAGGAAA